>JADRCD010213453.1:0-19498 GCA_019843815.1 Montemys delectorum
GAGGAGGAGGAGGAGGAGGAGGAGGAGGAGGAGGAGGAGGAGGAGGAGGAAGAGACAATGACCACCACCACCACATCTGGTTAAAGTGATCAAAATGGACTTGGATCTTGGACTTCTGCTGTCTAGGAAAGGAGAATGGGTTCCAGAAGCTTGGCAACATCTCAGATTCACTCACATCTATGAACAATTCCTTCATGTCTGTACAGAGGACCCTCCAGGGACAAGTGTGTACATTCCTGCAGGAATACTTGTTTGTTTGGACTTTCCATAATCTATACTCACTAAAGAAGAGGGAAAATATCCATCATCTGACAAACATCTGGATGGTGTTCAGAAGTGTCCTGGGCCAATTTCTATTCTAGGCATACCATACCCAGTGACTCACTGGTGACATTAAACAAGCAGAGGTGACCTCTATTCTTCTAACAAGCATCTACTCCTAAGGATCCAGCATGTCAGAAACCACATTGCTTCTGACAAAATTTCTCCAGCTGTCACAGCCTGAGATGGAGCCTCTGAAGACCCTGGATTCCTAGTTAGCCTGTCTCATACCTTCTGATTTAGACAAACCTACCCCTTAGGTTGAAGCCACCAACTAGGATATGAGACCATGGCCTGGCCTAGCCCACTGGATTTAAGCCCTTCTGACTTCCTGTCCCACAGCTAATGAGCACTGGGGTGTAACTAGAGAGCAACATGCATCAAGATATCCATTGCAACAGGCTTCCATGATTGTGTCTCAGCTAGAGCTGCTAAAGGAAAGAAAATGCTGAGAATGTTCTGGAACTTCCAAACAAAGAGGGAATACATGACAAAGAACACAGTATCACACCAATGAGAGCCAATGTTAGATTAAAAAGAAGAGGTTAGATGCTGGAGAAATTCAGGTAGTTAAGAACACTGCTTTTGCTGGGCCATGGTGGTGCACACCTTTAATCCCAGCACTTGGGAGGCAGAGGCAGGCAGATTTCTGAGTTTGAGGCCAGCCTGGTCTACAGAGTGAGTTTTAGGACAGCCAGGGCTACACAGAAAAACCCTGTCAAACAAACAAACAAACAAACAAACAACTATCCTCCTTCCCCCCCCAAAAAAAAGAAAAAAGAAAAAAAAAAAAGAACACTGCTCCTCTGGTTTACCAGAAACCACATAATGTGGCTCATAATTATATGACTCCAACTCCAGGAGATCCAACATCTTCTTTTAGACTCTGTGGGTACCTATACATGTGATGTACATTTACACAGACACTCATACACAGAAAGTAAATGTTTTAAAGGGATGAAATTGTTTGGCTTGTCTGTGTGTATAGTTTGTACTTTGAAATAAAACACTATCAGCATGCAGAACATTATAAACCAATACTTGCTGAATGGCTGTTGCATCGGCCATGGTGTTAGCTGCCAGGCAAAGAGCTTTGAATAACCCAGTGTCATTTATCAGAGCTTCTCACGCATAATTGTGGAGATGTTGTCAGCCATAAGCTGTAAAGTTCAGCAGTTAGGGGAGTTTGTGGCAGGAGACAAATCAAGTTCAGAAGAATCAAGAAAAGCTTCCCTGAGAAAGTAGTATTTAAGCTGACCCCAAGAAATAAGCTAGAGGAAGTTAAATTCCTAGGCAGCATGTGTGGGACTCCCAAAGTACAAGGAAGTATAGAATACTTGAAAGTTCAAAGCAAACATTAATGAGTAGTGAACAGCACATAAGAGAAGAGGTAAGATGTGAGGAGAGGCAGGATTCTACATGGTTGAATGGGGAGGAAAATTGGGCTTTTATGTTGACTGCATCCTCTCAGGGAAAGAAGGATCAGTTGTCCATCCATACAGAAATACTTTATAGAGCTAACAGCTGGAGTCAGCTCAAGGGTTCTTTCTGGGACCCACCACCAGGACGATAGTTAACCTGTCTAGGGACAGAACACTGAATGTTTTCCCAGCAGCCACCATTATCTTTCTTCCTTTCCTTTTCTTTTCTTTTTTTTTTTTTTTTTTTTTTTTTTGATCTTTATATCTCTTGCTTTATTTTTTTCCTGTTATTTTTTTATTTACATGTAAAAAATCTCCTTTCCCAGGTTCCCCTCCAAAAAACAAACAAACAAACAAACAAACAAAACCAACAAGAACAAACCCCTTTTGCCTCCCCCCTCTCCATGCCTGCCACCCCACCCTCTCCCACTTATTGGCCCTGGCATTCCCCTACACTGGGGCACAGAACCTTCACAAGGCCGAGGTCCTTTCCTCCTATAGATGATGGAATTTGCGATCCTCTACTATACACATGCTGCCAGAACATTCAGTCCCACCATGTATAGTCCTTGATTGGTGGTTGGGTCCCTGGGAGCTCTGAGGGTACTAGTTAGTAATTGTTGTTCATCCTAAGGGGCTGCAAACCCTTCAGCTCCATAGATCCTTTCTCTAACTCCTTCATTGGGGACCGTGTACTCAGTTCAATGGATGGCTGTGAGCCTCTACATCTGTATTGGTCAGGTATTGTCAGAGCCTTTCAGGAGATAGCTATATGCTTGTCCTTCCTTTAGTCTCTGCTCCATAGTTAATCTCTGCCACTCCTTCCGTGGGTATTTGGTTCCCCCTTTTTAAGAAGGAATGAAATGTCCACCTTTTGGTCTTCCTTCTTCTTAAGTTTCTTAAAGCCCAAAACAAAACAAAACATCATCTCGACAGCTCAGCGGAGATGAGCCTTTATCCATGGAAAATTGGCAATGTGGCCCACATCATCCACCAGCCTCAGAACCAATTGGCCAAATAAGTTTCTTCTGATGTTTCTGCATCCATTCCCTAGTTGACTTTAGAATCTTAGAGAGATGATGATGATCTCCTACATACGTGTGTATGCGTGCATGTGGATTGCTTATTGTGCATGATATTGACATGCCCCTTCTTTTTTGTGTATTGCTTTTGTAGACAAAGTTTTATTCTGTAGCCCATGGGGGCTTAGAATTCACTATGTAGCCTGGGCTAGACTTAAACGCACAGTAACCTTCTTGTCTCTGAGTGCTCAGGTAGCAGTTATGATCACTGTGCCCCACATTGTAGACAGCTTTACTAAGAGTCTGATCCTTAGTATTCCTTAGGTATTTTGTTTGTCAAAACAAGAACACTTTGGAAACAATGTCCTTTAATTTTTCATCTGCTTGTCAACATTTAGTTTACCAAGCTAGACTTGAGGGCAATCGCTTCTCTTATCTATTGTCAGTGACTTGTCTAAAGTGAAGAGATATTTATTCTGTCTCCCCAAAATAACTCACATAACATTTCAAGGTCTACCTCAATGGCTCTCTCATTGAAGCTGGGGCTCACTAGCCCAGCTAGACTGGCTAACAACAAGTCTTATGGGTTCTCTTCTGCCTTCCCAGCCCAGGAGTACAGATGTACCTAGCTTTTACATAGATGTTGGGAATCCAAATTCAGATTGTCATGCTTGTATGGCATGCACTTTGCCAACTAAAGCATCTCCCTAACTCCTGTACATTATATTTTTAATGAGTCCTCTAGAAAATGTAAAGGTTCCTATAAGGCTGTCTTAGTTAGGGTTTCCATTGCTGTGAAGAGACACCATGACCAAGGCAGTTCTTATAAAGGACAACGTTTAATTGGGGCTGACTTACATAGGCAGATGTTCAGTCCATTATCATCAAGGCAGAAAGCACGGCAACCTGCAGGCAGTCATGGTGCTGAAGGAGCTGAGAGTTCTACATCTTGATTGGAAGGCAGCCAGGAGAAGACTGTTTCCAGGCAGCTAGGAAGATTGATTTTTAGGCCCATCCCCATACTGACATGCTTCCTCTAACAAGGCCACACCTCTTAACAGTGCCACTCCCTGAGACAAGCACGTTCAAACCACCACAGAGCCTATGTTGTATCTCTAGTGGACAGCACTGAGCTTTAAAGTCACTCTCCCATTCTGCAGGTAGAAAGGTTGGGAGCTCTGTTCAGAGTAAAATCAGAACAAGGGCATTGGAGGCACTGATGGTAGGATCCTCTGTGTGTGAAAGAGAACCATGTCGAAGCTAAGTACTCAAACTAGGATCAAGGTTCTCTCTCGCTTACCAGGTAAACCATGGCAAGGATCTCTGCTTGCTGTGGATCAATTTCCCTCTTTGCTACAGAGGGGCCTGGCTGAGATGGGAGCTGGGTCCTCACACAGGTTCTCTGGCCCTCTGCCCAATTGCCTCAAGGCAGGCCATCACTCAAACTGCCAGGGATGAGAGGCTAATTCCCATCTGCGGAAGTGTCTCCAGAGAAGGAGCCCTGGAGAAGTTCAATGGCTGACACATGTCAGAGTGTCACAATATTGATGATGTTCCCAAGAACACCGAGGCTGCCTGCTGCCACAGCTGGCTGGGGCATGAGTGCTTGCCGAGCCAACTCTGTCAGTCTTGATTTTTACCAGTGAGGTTTTCTTTGACAGAGATGCTTCTGCAGAAGAAAGGGGGATGAATTTACAGACCATTTACTCAGTAGTCAAGGCTGGGCAAAGGTCTCTATTGGGAGTTAAAAATCCTACACAGAGTGTCTTGGAGTGTAACTTTAATGAGGAATTTATAGAGATGCTCAAATCAAAATGACCCCACTGGACAGCAGCAGTGACTTTTCACACTAGATCAAACCAGTCAACATTCCAACATGGATGGGGGAGGGTGTCATGAGACACTACATGGAACTGAAGAGTTATTGACTGTTGTTGGATACTGCTAGGAAGAGAGAGAGAAAGAGAGAGAGTCAGTTTTATACAAGTTTATGATGACTGGTGGGTTTTCCATGCTCTAGTGGATGGCCTCAACCCCACATGGATACAGGCAGAGCTAAATGCGTTCAATATGTTATATTGTAAGTAAAAAAAAAAAAAAAAAAAAAAAAAAAAAAAAGGCAAGAGAGAGAGAACCTGGAGTTCAGAGTGTGATGTGGCCGGGGATTGTCTGGGAGGAACAGGAGAGTTGAAAAGGACGTCTTAATCAAAGTATGTGTTTTTTTAAAGAAAAAGAAAATTATGTTACCTGAGTAAGGACACACACAATAGGCCTGGTGTTCTCAGAAGAGGACAGTTGGAATGAGTGAGAAGTAGCCACAGAAGGGAGCTGATGTAAACATACCCATGAAAAGATAGCTAGGTGACTTCTGGGGAATATGTACAAGCCAAGCAATGCCACTGGAAGCAGGACAATCTAAGAGAGGTGAGAAAAACATCTCGGAAGAGCAGTGTTCTCAACTTATGGCTCATGACCCCTTTGGAGGGTCAAACGACCCTTTCACCAGGGTCATATATCAGATAATTTTGATTCATAATAGTAGTAAAATTAGTTATGAAGTAGCAACAGGATAACACTGTGGTTGCATGACTCCACAACATAAAGAAATGTATTAAAGGGCTGCAGCATTAAGAAGGTTGAGAACCACGGCTCTAGAGCCATCAGACAGCCTGACCTTGCCAATGCCTTGTGATGTGCAGCCTCCAGAACTAATGTGATGTATGTGCCTTGCTTTAAGAAGCCCAGGGTCTGGGGAGGTGACTCAGCAGCTAAACTGCCTTCTATGCAACCATGAGGACCTGAGTTTACTCTCCAGCACCCACATAAAATGTCCACCATAATAGGGTATATTGTATGTAATCCCAGAGCTGTGGAGGCAGAAATGGGGGGAAATCCCTGTTGCTCACTGGCCAGCCATTCTACTCTCATTAATGAACCCCCAAGTTCACTGAGACACTCTGACTCAAAATAAATAAGGTAGAAAGAGCTTAAGGAAGATACCCAAAAATCAGCCTCTGAGCTACCCCCGTATATGTGTATATGCACATGTACATGCATACATATGTTCACACACATACAAACAGATCCCACCTTGTTTAGGATACTTGATGCTAGATGACATCACTTGAACCTATCTACTCTGTGTGGTAAGCCATCTTGTTATTTTCTACTTTACTGGTGGATAAGGAGAGTAAAGGTCAAGTATTTCCCAAGTTTATACTCTGGGATGGTCAGGTTCATCTCCACCCATGTCAGAACCACAGCTTTCTCAGCCTTACCCTCCCTGTGTTTAAGCTCACTGATGGCTTGCTACAGACTATGTCAAGTGAGGCTGGGGAGTGTTAAACTCATAGCTAGATCACATAGATAATACAAGGAGTATCTTTATCAAAGTCCCTTATCAACATACATTAAGGTGTATTTCATTATGGAATTTTCATACTTGGATGGTATATGTTTTGATCATAATTCAAACCCTAGTACTCTTTCAGGAGATCCCATATGACCTGCTAATCTTCAAGTAGTTAGTGGTTGGAGGTAAGGAGGTAAATCTGCCTTCACTAGTATAGTATGGGGAACAGAGGCAGTCCCAGGTGAATGTGTGTTGTTGTTGTGGGCATGGTCATATCAAAGGCCAAAGCTTCAGGCCCATGGGAAAATAGCAAAGCCTTCCCTCCTGGTCTGAGTGGGGATATGTGGACTGCGTGTAGAAAGTGTTCACTGTATGTTTCTCTCAAGGGATGTTTACAGCTTACAGACTGCTCCCCTACAGAGAGTGCTCCTGCCAAGATTAGCTAGGCCTGCCTCCTTGTTCAGCTATATACAAAACACTCTGCCCTTCCAGGGGTGGGAAGTTTCAGGCTTGCCTAACAGAGAGACCTGTCCACCAAATCTCTGTTTTTCTATGTCTGTTCATCTGTCATTTCTTGAGTTGCTAGCTGACCAAGGCCATGCAAGGATGGGGCAGTTTAACAACTGGGCTGCTGTCCATGGTTCTGTATACAATACCTCACTCATGTTCCTATAAGTAACCCTACTGGAATCCATTGAGTCACAAAACAGCAAAAGACCAGAAGGGACCAGCTGGGGAACATAGAGGCTTCCAGAAGAAGAAGAAATCCCAAACCTCACATTGCTCTTGGTATCTGCCAAGAGAAGAACACACCAACCCTCAAAGAAGATGAGTCCCGCCCAAATCTATGAGACTTCAGGGCAGTGTGAGCTCATCATTGCAAGGGCAGACAATCACAGAACAGGATGAGCTCTAATGTACACAGTGGACTCTTCCCTTCGGTTCAGTCCTCAGGGTGCTCCTGGCTCACCTTCTTCACCCAATGTTTGTTCTCTCCCTTCTTCTCATGCTACAGTGGCTACCATCAAGGGTGTGAAAGTTTAGGGTGAATGGCTGCACACTTTCACATTTGTATCATTTTGTGTGTGTTGTCATGCATCAGTGGCAGTTCCTGCATGGGAGCGGGTGTTGGCTTAGAACAGGAGCAAGCTGAGCTGATGGCTGTATGATTTCAGTTGTGGCCGATTTATAAAACATGCTGAATAAGCCTCCATGGCTAATTTGATGGTTTCACTGAGATGGCAGGGGATGAGCTGGAGACAGAGGCTGATAAGAAACGCCTGGAAGATTGTCTCTATTTTACCCTGTAAAACAGATGGCAACGTTACCTCCAACAGTGAAGACAAGACTGTGAGATCAGGGAGTTAAGGACTTTAAGGACGATAGTATTGACCAAAAAGTTTTCAGAATAATGAGAGACTCAGGGCAGAGAGAAAGAGCATCAAGAAATGCATGATAGACGAAGGTTAAAGGGTTAGTAATCAAGCAGTTTGGGAGTGAAGACTAGATGTGGTAACTAGATGTGGCATCTTTCTCTGTAGTTCCAGGACAGCTCACCAGCATGGGGGGACTACATCCATACAATGGGGTTCAGACTCAGGAACCCAGTGTCACCTCCTCTACCAACTATTCTCAACTCTTTTGTCTCTACGTACACTGATGGAAGTATTCCTTAACTCACCCACATCAGACCAAGAGCATTCTGGAAGAGGCTCACTCTCCTAGCACCCTCTATGCATTGTCTTTCCATGTGAACCAGAAGGCACAATGGATAAGAACTTGAGTTCTAACATCAGACAGCTTGGGCTCCAATCCCAGCTCAACCCCTCATAACTGGCAGAACCTTGGTAAGTCACCAAGAATCTATCAGCCACAGGCTCTGTATCTACACTGCCATAACAGATAATCAGGTAAATTCATTATAGCAATGATTTTAGATTGGAATGCAAGGTAATTGTTTGAGTTCTGCCTTAACTCAAGAGAATGTGGTAAGAGCTTAGTTGAGGGGCCCAGAGAGAAGGCAGAAAGAACATGAACCACAGTGAGCTGGAGGCTGGTCCCCTCCCTGTCCCCCAGTGGCACCTGAGGAGAGGCTTCTTGCCAGGGCCTTTGGGTCTAGAAATCTCCAATGTAATTGAGAAATATGTTCCTCATGCATTCCTAATTGGAGCACGGCAGATGGCAGCGGTGTTTGTTTAATGAAATATGTCCATTCGATTAAGCTTGGGCATTGGGGATTTAGGGCTTCAATGCAATTTCCGTTACTACCCCTCCTTCTGGGAGACAAGGGTAGTTTCAGGGATTTTAACAAACTTGGATCAAAGGTTGGAGAATGAACAATGGTAGTGGAGTGTAGAAACCTGAAGCTGAGCTTGTGAGTCTCTGGCTCTATCTAGTGTCCCTTGTAATGAGTGGCCCTTATGGTTTCTCTTGGGTGAGTCTGGGCTTAGGTGGGGCCGAGGGTAAATAACTCAGGTAACTGATGAACAAACCAGTCCAGAGTGATCAGAACCTACACCAGGCTGAAGGGTGGATGTTTCCTCTCTGTCTTGTTCTATCTTGTTCCAAAAAGCACTCTTGCACAGAACTTGAGAAGATGGCTCAGATATGATGTGTCTGTTGTGCAAGTATGAGAGGTTCTGCAGTCAGATTCAGAAAACCCCAATTGAAGTCTTGTCAAGGTGGTACATGCCTGTAACCCCAGTGCCAGGAAGAGAGAGACAGAAGGATTCTGGGAGTTTATTGGTCAGCCAGTCTGGCTAATCAGTGAGTGCCAGGTGCAGTAAGGGGTCCTGCCTTAAAAATTAAGATGGATAACAATAAAGAGCTCTCAGTATCTACTTCTGGTATTAATACATGCATACATACCCACATGTGTGTAGACACACATATACAAAGAGTAAAACTCCTTTCATTGCCTTTTTAGAAAGGTGAGGGTGACTTGCCATTGCCTTTTCCCAGGTATGGTCTGCAGCCTGCACTTGTTTCTCCATGAAAGATAAGTTCAACTACAGAGCCAAGGAGTAAACTGAGACCCTTCATGAACATCTTGAGCATCCATCCTCATCTCCATTTCTAATGTTAATTTTACACCCACATGACAGAACCTCACTGTGATGTCTATTCCTGGTTGTCAACTTGACTACATCTGGAATGAACTGCAATCCAGAAATGGAATGGATTCTTTTGACACAGATCTTGAGGCATAGTGGCAATAAAAACTTAGGCCCAAGCAAGGTAGCACTTGCTTTTAATCCCAGGAGACTGAGGCAAGCAGATCTCTGAGTTCAAGACCAGCCTAAGAAAGAACAAGTCCCAAATCCAAGCATGGTGGTACACACCTTTAACCTGGCCATACCTTCTGTTGGAGGCCTACATAAGGACAATGGAAGAAGGAAGATTTCTCCTTTGCCTGCTTGCACTTACTTGCCAGAACTTGCCAGAAGTTGGAGCCTACTTCTTCAGGATTCCAGGTTATATAAAAGGCCAGCTGAATCAACTAGCCTCAGGGGACTAAGGAACTACTAGATTCTTGGACTTCCCATTCACAGCTGCCCATTGTTGGGATAGTTGGACTACAGACTATAAGTCATTACAATAAACTCCCTTAATATAGAGAGCTATTCCTTTGTGACTCTAGAGAATTCTGACTAATGCACCTACTTTCCATACTTTAAAAATAAGTTTCATTGCTGGTGTCCTACACTATATGTGAAAGACTTTCCCCTTCTAAACAAGACTACCAATAGTTGGGTCACTCTTCTAAAATATGATATACTCACAGATTTTCAATGTCTTCAATCCTAAAACACATATGGAAGCATAAAAGATCCAATCCAAATAGAAATAGCAATGTTAAAAGTATCACAGTAATTGTCTTCAAATTATACTGCAGAGCCATAGTGACATAGGCATATAATATAGATCAGTGAAATTAGAACACAAGGCCCATGGAACTACAACCATGTAATTTTCAACAAAAGTGCCAAAAGTATATGAAGGATAAAGAAAAGAAGAACCCCTTTATGAAGTGATAGTAGGGAGATTCCACATATTGAAGAATGAAACACTACAAAAAAAAATCAACTCAAAATAAATTAGAGACCATGGACATTTGAATCTGCTAGAGAGAGCACAGGAAAAAATACACCATACCTGCACAGGCAACAACGTTCTGAGTCAACCCCTAATAGCTGAAGAAATAGTAGCAAGAACTGACAGATAGAGAGACATGCAATACAAAGACAAGATCGTCACAAAGAAGTGAATGATAGTCTATAAAACAGCAGAAAATCTGTACAGCTGTTCATGTGGCATGGTGCAAATATCCAGAATATATGAAAAACACAAAATATCAAACACCAAAATAACTAGTTCCACCAATAAATGGTTAAAGCGAATTAAACAAATACTCATTAAAAGAAGAAACACAAATTACCAGGGAGTATCTGAAAAATGCTTAGCAATTTTAGCTACCAGGGATATGAAAATATAGAGGTAAAAAAATCAAATAATAAGGGGCTGAGAATGTAGCTCAGAACTTAGGAGGGCTTATTGCTCTTGCAAAGGACCCAGGTTTGGTTCCCAACCCCACATCAGGAGCCTCATAACTGCCTATGTCTCCAGTTCTGGAGTAACCAACAGTATCTCTTCTGGCCTCTTCATCCCTGAGTACTTCATGCAATGATGCACATACAGACAAACATGCACACACATATATACATAAATAGAAATAAATGATTAAAGGTAAGTCTCATATTTAAAAATAAAATAAAATCCTACATTGAGATTCCATATCACCTAGTCAGAAACGCTGTCGTAAAAAAAGAAGCAAAAGTAACAAAGATTAATGAAGATACGGGGAAGGAATCTTTGCACATAGCTAGTGGGATTGTACATTAGAGAGACCATAATGGAAACCAGTGTGTCAGTTCCTTCAAAGACTAAAGTTAAAACTACCTTCTGACCCAGCTAGACACCACTCCTGGACATATACAAAAAGAACTGGTGGTAGCATACACCACAGAAACATCTGCATATGTGTTGATTGAAGCACTGTTCACTATAGCCACATTCTGGTTGTGGCAATAAACAGACAACTGGATAAAAGAAACAGTGGGGGGCGGGGCTGGGGAGATGGCTCCATGGTTATGAGAGCTTGCTGCTCTTGCAGAGGACACAAGTTCAGTTCCCAACACCTTCTTCAGGCTCATTACTGTCTGTAAGTTCAGCTCCCAGAGCATCCACTAGGCTCTCTGGACTATGCAGTTACCTGCACATACATGTGCATACCCATGCATATAGATACATACACACACACACACACACACACACACACACACAAAGACACACACGCATACCACATCACAGTACAATTGTTTTAAAAAGGCAATGAAATGGAGTTTTACTCAACCATAAAGAGGATCCTAGTGTGCCCCCTCCCTTTTTTTCCAGGAAAATAGAAAGAAATAGTGATCATCAGTCATCACATTAAGAGGGAAAGCCAGGCTCAGAGAGACAGACATTACATGTTTGCTTTCATATGTAGAATCCAGGTTGTTTGTTAGTTTGTCTGTTTCTTGTTTTGTAAAGAATACTTGAACATATAAAGAGAACTATTTGCGAAGAGACGGTATATCACAGGAGAAATTGGGGAGAGAGGTCAAGAGAGAGCAGCATGTGATCTGTACACATCTTTTATCTATGGGAAAGTGTCACAGTAAGATGCTGATATGGTGTAATTGACATTTGCTAATTGAAATACAATTACAGGGGCTGAAGAGATGGCTCAGCAGTCAAGAGCACTTGCTGTTCTTTCAGAAGACTGAATTCAGTCCCTAGTACCTGTGTTGGTTGGCTCACAGTCACCAGGTCTGGAAGACCCAGCACCCTCTTCTGGCCTCTTCAGGCATTGCATTCCCATGGATATATAGACACATATAATTTTTAAATAAATAAAATTACAGGTCCTATTAAAATATGTTATCTATCATAAATCCATCCATTATAAATATACAATTTAGTTGCATTTACACTTGTAGAATAAAATTTACGATTTAACTTTTAGAGATATCTATCATCCCCCTGCTTAGTATGAAAACAATTTGAAGAACGCAAATTTTTTTAATTTTTTGAAACAGAGTCTTATGTAGCCCAGGATAGCCTCAAACTCATTGTAGGAAAGGATGACCTTGAACTCTTGATCCTCCCACCTTCTCTCCTAGACCTCTAGGATGAGAGATATGCACCACTAAACCCAGTTAATGCAATGGTAAGGACTGAATCCAGGGCTTTGTGAGTGACAGGTAAGCACTCTACCAATTGAGCCATGTCCCTGGACCCTGTCTATCAAATCACAGTACATTCTGTATCCCAAAATAAATATTGGCTGGACAAACAATAGATAAGTGAAAGATAAAAACTAATGTCAGACCCACAAAAATGCTGCAATTGTCTTATCAAATAGAGCAGCCTGCGGGTGATGCTCGCATTTCCATCCACACTCTCCATCCACATTTTGACATTTCACCTACTTGATTCATGTGGCAGTTATGAAGGATTTACTCGGACAAGATAAACAAGACTTTAAACCATCCAAGGAGTCAAAAGAACTAGTGCTGGGCATGTATAGATAACTCCGGCTTGTCTAGAAACAGATCTCCCCAAAATGAAGTTAAGCTTTTCCCAAACACTTTAGATCCCTACAACCAATTTTCCAAAATGTGCTCATGTGGAAGCCTTCTCTTCAGCTGTTGTATTTATTTTTCCTAAGTTTTGTTTTTTGTTTGTTTGTTTGTTTTTGTTTGTTTTAGGCAGAATGGAAGGAGGCCTGTGTTCCAGCTGAAATTGTGTCAACAGCTGCATGACCCTAGGTGAATCCCTTTGTGTCTCTGAGCTGGAGTTGTCTCTTACCTGTCCCTGATCTGACTTGGAGAGGCAGAGGTGCCCAGAAGGCTAAATAAAGCACGTGAAAAGTACATGAGTCTTGGTTTCTTATCCTGTTGCTGTGATAAATACTCAGCTATTGGCCCACTGTTCAAGGGTACATCCCACTGCAGTGGGAATATGAAGGCAGCAGGAGCTTGAAGCGGGTGCTCACACAGCATCCTCAGTCAGAAAGCAGAGAACAATGAATGCATGCCAACATTCAGCTTTTATTCTTTCCACCTATACAGTCTAGAGGACGATGTCACCCACTGTGATATGTCTTCCCATGTTCATGAGTACAATCAAGACCATCCCCCACTGACTTGTCCAGTGGCTCTTCTCCCACGTAAGTCTAGATTCTGTCACGTTGTTAAAGCAAACAGTCACACTGTGCAAATGTGGTCTATTTTAATTGACTACCATTCTCTCTTATTTACATTAACTACCTCATTTGTTTAAAGGCACTTTCATGGTGAAGAAACTGGTAGTGTTATCCATAACTGGACATTGAGTGTATGGTACCTTCATGAACAGTGCCAGTGCACCTAACCTAAAGAGATCTTTGCTCTTTCTCAATGTCTACTCTTACTTCACACATAAGCAGTTTTATCATTTCTCAAACTGCAGCATATTAAAAATGAAAATGAAAAGAGATGGGGAGGTGATGTTAAAACTCATTTCACTTGCAATCCCTTCTACCAAAACAAAAAACAAAACAAAACAAAACAAAAGAAACTTTTGTGCAACGATAATAACTAAATGCTTTAAAAAAAAAAAAAAACTAAATACCTAAATACTTTTAGGTATCGGGTACAAAAACAGGCTAAAGTTTACTCTAGTTTTCTTTCTGTTGCTGTGACAAAACACTATGACCAAAAGTATCTTAGCAGAGGAAATATTTATTTGGCTTATACTTCCAGGTCACAGTTCATCATGGCAGGAAGTAAGGGCAGAAACTCAAGGAAGAGCTTTAAACAGAAACAGTGGTTGCTGGTTGTTTCTGTGGCTCACTCTCTGGCTTCAGGCTCAGTTAGTTTCTTACACAGCCCAGGTCCACCTGTCCAAGGTGATGCTCACAGCAGGCTTGATCCTCCTATATCAATAATCAATACAGCTCCCCATAGTCATGCCCCTAGGCCAAGCTAATCTGAGTAATCCCTCAATCTCTGTTTTCCTATCAAATGACCTTAGTTTGTGTCAAGTAGATACTCAAAGCTAACTAGGACAGAAATCAAGCATTTGTTAGTAATAAATCATAAATAAATATGTTCTAAACCAATTATTTGGCATACATATAACTTTAACATTTATTAAAGAGCAAAACAAATTTGAATATTGATGAGATGACTGCATTTGTTTATGTTTACACAAAGAATAAATCCTAGCTAAATATTTGGTACTACAGGATATGACACATCTTCGATTTTTTTTTTTTTTTTAGAGTTCATTGGTATTATAATCATCAATAACTACACGGTACAACAAGACAGAAGCATTTTCAGGGCTGTTTCAGAAATTATTGAAAATTCTACATTAATGCCAAGCCAAAACTTATTTAATGACTTTTTTTTGAAAATTTGAATCAGCAACTCAAAGAGCTATTTTTTAAATCGAAGCATTTAACACAATACCATCTAACAAAAAACTGATTTGACACATTAGGAAGAACAGCAGAAAATACTAAGAACTTCTGTTTTCCGTAATTAAGCTGTTTAAGACCAGAACACTTTTGTGTGTGATAACAACATTGTAATTCATAATACAGAATAGTCTTGAGTCAAAGCCAATGTGTTCCTGGCAGAGTGCACTGATGTTCTGTGGGACGGCAGCCTCTACAATGGAGAATGTGTGCGCTGAGTGTTCAAAACACAGGCACAACACAAGCAAAAGCACTAAGCAATGCCTCTGCTCATTACTGTTTGGATTTTGAATTTGTGAATCCTTGCATACTCAGAAAATTTTCCTAAAGTCTTGTGCAATATCTGCACACCACTGTGCAAGTCCACGGTCACAACTCACAGTTTAGCACTGAGGAGGTTGGACTGGGATAATGGTCAACTTTATTGCAATATAGAATCACTTGGGACAGAGTCTCCATGAAAATTGCCTAGGTTGGCTTGGCCTGTGACCATGTTTCGGGATTGTTTCAGTGACATTAACTGAGGGGGAAAGACCTGCCCTGTGTGGGTAGCACTGTTTTCCTGGGCAGGGATTCTAGACTGTACAAGAATGGAGAATGTAAGCTAAGCACTGCTATTGCTGTCTGCCCTGGCCTGTGGGTGTGATGTGAGCTCACAGCCTCTGCATAGACAAGGATCATTTTCATTTGAAGCCACCATTGTGTCTCTGAAGCCTGGGAGAATGCCCAGCGCATGATACCTACCTGTGTCATTCGTGCCATTGCTACATTAATAAGTGGCAGAGCAGTACCCCACCTATAATATGGGCACAATAATGTGAAACTCTGCACAAGTCAACATAATTTTTATCTCTTCACTATGTAACAATGATAAGTAAGAGACGATAGAGAACTCTGACTGCTCTTTTTCCTTTTAATAACTATTATTTCATGATTTTACATTTTTCTCTTGTTTGATTAGGCCTTTGAGAATTGGGTGCAATCCATACATCAGCTATCATATCCACACTGCAATTCATCCCAGACCCACCCTTCACTTCTCTATCCATCTAACTCTGTGACCTCTTCTTGTTTTCTTTCCTAAACCCATGAAAATCTGATTCCAATGAACAAAAGTTTTTGATGACAAGACAGGAAATCAGCTGCCATGTTTAATCTACTGAGTGAGAAGCACAGCAAGGGATTCACTCTCAGGCACTGTCCATGGTCCCACACAGGGCAAAGTGCTTGTTGTGACAGGTGGACAGGAGCCTGAAGACCCCAACCAGGTTTACTAAATTAAACAAGCTCTATTCACAGATGCTCAAAGAAAAGAGTTGATTCACAGCTAATAAGAGTTAAAATCCAAATGGACAATTTTCCTCTGCCCCCAAACACTTGGTCCCCCAGCAAAATTGTTCACAGCACACTTTCTGAGTCCCTGGAGATGGCTCCAGCTCAATTAAACCTGATTTTGTCCCTGGGATCTGAAGTGAGCTATGAAATTAAGAGAATTGACTCTGTCAGGCTTCATGTTTCCTCCCTTTTCCGACCCAAGAAATTAACTCCTCATCAGACTGACAAATAGACATTGCACCTGGTTGTCATCACTATAAATGTGTGTCCTTCTGTAATCACCCTTCTTAATTAGCCAGGGCTGCTTGAGGACAGAGACAGTAATGCTGTTAATTCCTTGCCTAATGGAGTAACTGCTACATGGTAGATGCCATTTATCAAGGGGAAGTCTATGGGCAGAGAGACAGATAATTGTAATTATAATCACAATAACAGTGGCAGAAATCATTCATGGGTCTAGGACATGGGTGGGTGATGCACTGACCAGTGCTGATGCACCCAGTGTAACCAGCATGGTGATTCTCACACTGAAGACATGGAAAACAGATTGGGAGCTTACCACACACCACCACATAGTACCTCCTGATACTAGAAGGAAACTTCCAGAACAAACCTCATACGTAAGACAACTGACTCAAGCATGTGACAGACGAAGATGTTAAACTTCTAACAAGTGCTTCTAGAAACTGGGTTCTCAAGTCAGAACATCTGCAGATGGCACTTCTCTTTGAGGGAAGGTGGTAGGTTGCCTATGCCCCAGGGGTTAGTTCTATACAAATACGCATATGGGCAGCATTAATTCGATTCAGTTGATTAATCAATAAGAAAGCATGTACTTGGCAGAAAAATGTGCTGTGTAGGTTTTAGAGACAGTTGGAGGAGAACTGTAGATAGGATTACAAGATATGATCAATTGTACACATTACCTACATAAAAAGATACATTACGTACATACGTAAAAATTTGCAAGAAATAAATAAAAATACCATTTAAGAAAGAAAAACCAATTTGACCTCATATGGATTCCAGATGTCTACCTTACAAAACTACTGTTCAGAGAATGAAAGATAACCCGTGGGCTGGGATAAAAAGTGAGCAGAACCTGTCTGAGAAAGTGTGTGTTTCCAGAGCGCAGGACAGAGACTCAGAACCCAGCACTAAGTAAAGAAACAAGCAGATGTCCAAATAAGCCAAACCTTCACACAAACCCTTCACCAAAGGCACAAAGAGACACTGTAATCTGAGCTATAGAACTGCAAAGCATGCAAGACACTAATGGTGAGGCGTTGGCCCAGAAGTCAGAACCTGTATCCATCATTCTTCTGTTGCCATGACAAAACCACTTGGGGAACATCAACTTAGGAAGGTGTAGTGGTTTGAATAGGTATGCTCTCCATAGACGTGTGTATTTGAATACCTGGCCCATAGGGGATAGCACTATTAGAAGGTGTGGCCTAATTGGAGGAAGCACATCACTTTGTATGTGGGCTTAAAGGTCTCACAGCTTAAGTTACAGCCAGTGGCACAGTCCTCTTCTTCTTTCTGTGGATCAAGATGCTAGAACTCTTGGTTCTTCCAGCCCCACCTCTGCCCCCACACAGCCATGCTTCCCACCATGATGCTAATGGATTGGACCTCTGAACCTGTAAGCCAGCTCTATTAAATGTTTTCTTTGTAAGAGTCGCCTTGGTCATGATGACTCTTAACAGCAATAAAATTCCAACTAAGACAGAAAGTTGGTTTGGTCTCCTGGTTTCAGAGGCTTTGGTCCATGGCAACATTGTTTCAAGGACTGTTGAAAGGCTAAACTGTCATGACACAAGCGAAGGGCTGAAGAACCCTACTTGCTTCATGCAGTCCAGAAACAAAGATTTAAAGAAACCCAGAACAATAAACACCCTTCCAGAGGAAACCCCAAGTGGCCTGCTGCCTCCAGCCAGGACCTATTTCTTGATGCTTCCACCATCTCCCAATAGCCCATTAAGCTATGACTCCACCAAGAAATCAGTGCATCCAGGAAGTAAGAACACCCATGAGCCCATTATCTCTCACTTGCGAACATTGCTGCACTGGGACCATGCCTTCAACAAATGAACTTTTGGGAAACCTTTTAGACTCACACGATTCATAGGGTACAGATTCTACCCTGCTCTACTACTGACACACAATGTGACTCTGAAAAGATAACTAACATTGCTTTGCTTTGCTTTGCTTTGCTTTGCTTTGCTTTGGTTGCATTGATTTAAATCCAAGGCACTGGGAGCTGAAGAGATGACTCTGTAGCTAAGAGCACATCCTGCTCTTACAGAGGACCAAAGTTCAGTTCCTAATACTCACGTCAGAAAGTTCACAATCGCTTCTAACTCTAGTTCCAAGGGATCTGATGCCTTCTTCTGGCCTCAACAGGTGTCGCACTTATGTAGACAGGGAGGGAGGAAGGGAGGGAGAAAGAGAGAGAGAGAGAGAGAGAGAGAGAGAGAGAGAGAGAGAGAGAGAGAGAGAGAGAGAGAATTAAAAAAATAAATCTTTAAACAAACCCAAGACATTGGAAAAGGATAACGCCTCGATTTCTGCCCACAAATAGCTGTTGTCAAGAACTGGGTGGAGACTTTGACATTTCTGACTTATCCAGGACTTATGTCCTGGTTTTGAAAATTTGACCATTAATTCTTTATTCTTTACAAACAAGGCAGAGTGACTTGAGCACAGCATAACGTCTTTGAGCTTAAGCTCAAGTCCAGCAGATGAGATGGGGCAGATGAATAGCTCCTGTCCCGTGGGTTTCTTTGCTATGTGTTGGTGGTATTAGGAATGACAGACAAGCAAGTGAGCTCTGCAGACAGGGAGAGACTAATTTAAACCCTTCTCAGTCTAGAGAAAGGTTTTCATCTAGAACATCAGACAAGCCAAGCAATGGTAGCGCATGACTTTAATCCCAGCACTTGGGAGGCGGAGGCAGGCAGATTTCTGAGTTCGAGGCCAGCCTGGTCTATAGAGTGAGTTCCGGGACAGCCAGGGCTATACAGAGAGACCCTGTCTTGAAAAATGGAAAAAAAGAGAGAGAGAGAGAGAGAGAACATGGGACAATAATAAGATATACTGGATTTTCTAAGAGCTTCAGCATAGTACCAAGCACAAAGCACAGGGAACAATTCACAATGTGATTAGTCTGGCTTACAGTTAGAATGATGCTGGAAAATGTATATTCCACAGTCAAAGATAAAAGGAAGTGATAAGCAAAAACAGAATAAGCACAGTGCCTGGATGATAAATTCCCCTGAATGTGAATGCCTCAGACCTTGAGGAGTCAGATGTGTCCTTGACTCTTTGAGATCCTCCCCTGTCATTACTTATAACTAGAAAGTAGCAGAAACGATAAAACTCACTCTCTGTGTCTTGGGAAAGAGCTCTCGGTTCTCTCTCTCTCTCTCTCTCTCTCTCTCTCTCTCTCTCTCTCTCTCTCTCTCTCTCTCTCTCTCTC
>JADRCD010213453.1:19508-70626 GCA_019843815.1 Montemys delectorum
GAAATGATGCTGAATTGGCTCAATGCCCCCTTTATGTCATTTTCTGCTCCTCATCAGAGCTATCACTCTGGAATTCCATTTGGGAACTTTTTCATTTGTTTCCTGGCAAAGCAACTACATAATTAACAAACCCTGATGTCTTCACAAATACCAGTGGTTTTTCCAGTCAGGGTGGGGGTTTTTCCATGGTGACATGTAGCAAGATCTGGGGACACTTCTGACTGGCACAATTTGTGTCAGGGATAATGCTCCTGGAATGGAGTAAGTAGATTCTAAGCATCCGGAAGTATGTAAGTTAGCCTCCCTCAAGTCACTGCCTGGCCTCCAAAGCCAATAGTACCAAAGCACAGATGCAGCTCTGTGCTGACCACATCTGTTTGCCCATCTGATTTTCATGATAGCCTGAGGATTAAAAACCATGTCAACAGTTGGGCACATTCATGCCCAACATTCTCCTGATAATGAGAGTAAATAGAAATGATGCTTGTCCTGTGAAGCTGGGAAGACCGAGTCCCAGGATGGTCAAAGGCTACAAAATGAAGATATGGGGGACAGCAAGATGGGGAACTTCCTGTCACACAGGGTTCCATCACCGTCAGCACATTTATGGGAAATGAAAGAAAGGTTCATCCCTGGAGCTGATAAGCAAGATAGAAAGAGAGGATGTCTCATAGTAACATATAAACTTTCTAAGTGTATTAGAACATTCATTAGGGAAAAGGTCTCAGAGATGATCCTGTTCTCAAAGATAAGAAATAAACAAACATCCATAACCCCAGATAGGTTCATTGAGAAAGCATGTCCCAAACCATGTCCCTTCTGTTGGTCTGGGGAGCAAACTGCTGGACTTAGCAGTCTGTAGAAACTTCTATTTGGTCAGTATGAATAGAGGGTTTTGTTTATTTGGGGTGTGTGTGTGTGTGTGTGTGTGTGTGTGTGTGTGTGTGTGTGTGGTGCATATAAATACATGTCTAAGAGGCCATGCACATACGTTGCCAGAGCTCCAGAGGGATACTGAGTGTCCTTCTTGATCATCCTTGACTTTATTGCCTTGACACATGGTCTCCCACTGAACCAGGCAGGAGCTGTCCACAGCTAGTGAGTGTTCTTACCCACTGAGCCATCTCCCCAGATCCATGAGTGTTTCTATCTATTTTACCTTATTTTATTTTTATTGTTTTACATGAATGGATATTTTTCCTGCTTGTATGTCTGTGTAGTACATAATGTTTAAAGTGCCCACGAGGCCAGAAGAGAGCATTGGGTCCACTAGAACTTGAGTTATAAACAGTTGTGAACTTCCTGGTTAGTGCTGGGAATTGAATGTGGGTCCTCTGTGCTCTTAAGCAGTGAGACATCTCTCCAGTGCTGTCTGCCCCAGGAGCTTTTATAATGAAAACAAGTAAGGAGTGGAGGAGAATCAACAGGACAGGGGGCTGGATGTTAGAGCCATTATTCTCTGGCCAGAAATGGAATGCATTATTACCATTTTAAAAGAAACAAGATTTTAAAATGCAGAACATAAAATTTTGCTGTGCTTATAAGATAACTGCTATTAGCTATTTAAGCTACTTCCAATTTTAAGTATTGGTGGGTAGTGTATAACATAAGATTAAAGATTTAACTTTATTTTTTTTACAGAAAGTGGTAGGTATACAAAATAGGATCTCGATTTCCACAGATGTATTTCTACTCTATACTCATAGCAACCTATTATTTTGTCTACATAACATCCTCTTGTGTGGTTTATCATGTCTCCATCTGTAAGCATTGCCTTCCTGTACACTTCTATGTGATAATTCCTCAAAGAAAGATTGTAGTGGAGCTCTATAGACTTATACAGTGAGACACTGTCCTAGCTAGCATTAACTACCAACCTGTCCCAGCCAAGAATCACCTGGGAAAAAACTCTTCATTGAGTAATCATTATGTTTCAGATTGGCCTATGGGCATGTCTACAGGGGGTTGTCTTAATTATTAATTGAAGTAGGAGGCCCCAGTCCACCATGAGCAGCCCAATTTCCTGCACAGATGGGCCTGGTATATATGAGAATGCTAGTTAAACGTAAGCCAAGAAGCCAGAGACGGAGGCAGTAAGCAACACTCTCCAATCATTTCTGCCCTGACTTCCATCAGTGATGGATTGTAACCTGGAAGTGTCAGCCAAATAGATCCTTCCCTCCCCAAGCTGCTTTTGGTCAGAGTGTTTTATCACAGCCACAGAATAAAATCAGGACAGAAATATGACAACCAAAAACTTCAAGTCACAAGGTCCAATTTTGTTTCCTCCCAAATGAGCATCCTGGGTGGCCACTTTCTCCTTGAAGCAAGCCTTGATCTTCAACTTGGAAATAAGTTCTCATTCTAGACTTGTTCCCCCTTTCCAGATGTGCTCTCCAACTGTCTCTCACCAGTGGCAAACTCACTTTTGAGTCAACTTCTCTTTTCCTGGTAATAGGAACCTGTGTGTGTGTGTGTGTGTGTGTGTGTGTGTATGTGTGTATGTGTGTGTGTGTGTATTTGTATGAGTGTGTTGAATGTGTATATGTGAATTTGTGTGAGTGTGTGTATGTGTGTGAGTGTGTATATGTGAGTTTGTGAGAGTATGAATGTGTGTGTGAGTGTAAATAGGTGTATAGGGGTATGTGGGCCACATGGCTGGGGTCTGTTCCTGGGACAGGAATGCTGGGTGAGAAGAACAAGAGTATGAAGTGGAGACTCTAGAGCTTTGGCTCCTCTCTGGCTCCTGTTTTCTGCCTCTGTCACCTGAACAGCTTGGTGTCTATGCCAGATAGGAGAACATGAGTAAGAAGGACAGCTCATTAGAAAAAAATCAAACAATTCCCAGTCTGGAAGAACTCAGACTTTATGGGAATGGCTCACTGCCCTCATGTCCTGCAGAAACCACAGGCCTTGTGTCTGCAGTCTTTTGCACAAGGTCTTGAACATCATTCCTTCTTAAAAAGGGGAACCAAATACCCACAGAAGGAGTGGCAGAGATTAACTATGGAGCATAGACTGGAGGAAGGACAAGCATATAGTTATCTCCTGAGAATATCTGACAATACCTGACCAATACAGATGTAGAGGCTCACAGCCATTCATTGAACTGAGTACACGGTCCCCAGTGAAGGAATTAGAGAAAGGTTCTATGGAACTGAAGAGTTTGCAGCCCCTTAGGACGAACAACAATTACTAACTAGTACCCTCAGAGCTCCCAGGGACCCAATCACCAATCAAGGACTATACATGGTGGGACTGAATGTTCTGGCAGCATGTGTATAGTAGAGGATCGCAAATTCGATCATCTATAGGAGGAAAGGACCTCGGCCTTGTGAAGGTTTTGTGCCCCAGTGTAGGGGAATGCCAGGGCCAATAAGTGGGAGAGGGTAGGGTGGCAGGCATGGGGAGGGGGGAGGCAAAAGGGGTTTGTTCTTGTTGTTTTTGTTTGTTTGTTTGCTTGTTTGTTTTTTGGAGGGGAACCTGGGAAAGGAGAAATTTACATGTAAATAAAGAAAATATCTAAAAACAAACAAACAAACAAACAAACAAAAAAACCAAAGTGGAGTGTCTGTTCCTGCCTTTGAAGATGAAGGCTCTGACAATGCAGCACAAGCAAGTCTCAGACTAGAATAAGGACCATCCATCCAATGATCACCCTAGACAGAAAACTTCCTGAGAGCTGCGTGCTGAAAGCCCAGGTCTCAAAGGCACATTAGAGCAAAAGACTGGTTCAAATGAGTCAGCAAACCTAACACATTTCATTTCCTGTTATGCATTCGAAAAGCACAGTTGCAACCTGGAGTCTCTGCGGAGGTTTCCAGGGGCTTCCTGTTGCTAAGAAACCTGCTTAACATACTGATGTTCCCCATGAGCCCCTGTGGAAAATGTCCATGGTCACTGCTATGCTCTTCCTGCCCTAAGCCCTGGAGCTCTGCTTGAGGGGTATAAGGTGTGGCACTGATATTCAGGGCTTAACTTCCTACAGGAGTGTCTGAGAACAGACACTACATTTGTACTAGAATCCTGCTATATTGGTCAGTGATGATTCTCCCTGTAGTGGATGAAAATTAGTGCAGAGAATCAACTGTCCAACTGCTCAAAGTATTGAGAACTTGTGACTGTTGAGTGCTCAGCCCTCAATGAGACATCTCTATAATCCTCACCACCAGCCCTGGTCTCAGGGAACATTGCAAAAGAGAGTGTGGAAAAAACATAAGAGCCAGATGAGAAGGAAACTTTACAAGGCTGTCATCTCCACATTCATGGTCACTGCATACATGGATTCACAGCATGGATTGTGCAGCTATAGTTATCTGCACAAGATCAAATTAACAAGATTGCTAGTATTCCAATAGTTCATTCCCTCTGCTGAGCAAGTAAAACTAGTGCCATCCCTAAAGAGCAGATTCACCAGGTTCTCCCAGGCAGAATGCCACAGAGTGGAGAGAGAGAGAGAGAGAGAGAGAGAGAGAGAGAGAGAGAGAGAGAGACAGAGACAGAGACAGAGACAGAGAGAGAGACAGAGACAGAGAGAGAGAGAGAGAGAGACAGAGAGACAGACAGAGAGACAGAGAGACAGAGAGAGAGACAGAGCGAGACAGAGAGAGACAGAGACAGAGAGAGACAGAGAGAGACAGAAAGATGACAGAGAGAGACACAGAGAGAGAGACAGACAGAGACAGACACAGAGACACAGAGAAAGACAGATAGACAGAGACAGAGAGAGACAGAGGAGAGAGATTACTCTGGTGACATTTCAATATAAAGAAGGCAGAAATAGCTCTTTACCAGATTCATAAAATCTGGGAAATCCTGTGCACATGCATGCAAACCTTGGGTATCGGCTTATTTAAGTTGTTCTATTGTTAAAAACAACCAGAACTATAGGTGGAATTTCTGACATCTGTCTCAGAGGCCAGCTAAATATGCAGGGGATTGACACCATCTCATGTTCCTTTAGGAGTCAGGGTAACACTAAGAGGATGAACTCTTTGTAACTACTGGTGCAAGAGGTGAAGGTGTTCCCTCTTAGGATGCAAGAATGTATGATTATATACAGTCAGTACACCCTCTTTATGGTATGGTGCCATCTAGAAAATGTTAGACTTACATAGCATTTGACCCACATAACATTCATTGGCTCAGTCCCCATCTGTTGTGGTGCACTGGGGATGCTGGGGATGGTGGGAAGGCTGGGGAGGCTGGGGAGGCTGGAGATCCTGAAGACATCAAAACTAGAGTCTAGGCAGTTGGGAGGAGGTTGGTGTAATTGATAAAACCTTGCCTTGCAAGAACAAAAACCAGAGTTCAATCTCCAGAGCCCATGTACAAATAGTAGGCACAATGGTGCACGTTTACAGTCTCAGAGTTCAAGTAGTTTAGGCAGAAAAAATCCCTGAGACTCACTAGCTATCCAGCATGGCCTAATTAGTGAGGGTCAAGCCAATGAGAGATTTTGTGTCAAAGAAGGCAGTTGACATTTCTGAGGATGACATACAAAGTTGTCCTCTGGCCTTCCATACAGTATGTGGCTAAAAATTAAAAAGAATGTTGTTGACATTCTTTTGTGAAATGCATTTGAAAAAGTAACTGAAAAGTTAATGTAGAACATTCCAGTAGTGATCAATGGTACACAGACTCAGTCATCTTTAAGGAATGGAAGAATTCTGAAGTAAGATGAAGTTCTCAGGAAATACCAAGCAGTAGCCCAAAGGAGAAGGGGATTGTGTAGCAGCCAGGAATATTGTGACAGTCACAAGACAGTGTGAAATTTGATGCCAGAGTGAACATTCATCAAGAAAATGAAGTCATATGGCTACATTAAAATTACAAAGCAGGGGGGTCTTCAAAGTCAGAGGAAGGCATATGGCTCTCACTGTAAGGGGGAAACAGGTGTTTGTGGGTGAGGAGAGTAATTAGGAGTGATGGTCAGTCTGGACTGTCAGCTTAATCTGATCTGGAATGGACTAGGAGATACAAGTGAGGGTGTACCTGTGAGAGCATTCCCAGAATTAACTAATTCAGGAATAGCTCCCACAGAGGGAGCAACAACAACTTCCAGTCAGTGGCCCTGATGTAAAGAGGCTTTTACTCTGTGTGTGTGTGTGTGTGTGTGTGTGTGTGTGTGTGTGTGTCCATCCTTCCATCATATAATCTGGAAACTGGACTCAGGTCATCAGGCTCACATTACATGGCAAATTATTTTTCCACTGGGCCATCTCGCCACCCCAGATATAAAGGAATCTGGGGACAAAGGGTGCTGTCTGCCTTCTCTTCTCACTGGCCACATTCCATCCCTGCTCCTGTTGTTGCTACCACAGCCATCCTATGCTCACATCAGACTCCAGCCTTTTCAACTTCAACACTGACTGGATTACCAGTGACTCTCCAGGTAGCTTCCAGCTTCAGTGCAAGGTAGGGGAACTGAGCCCCTCATGTGTGTAGACTGAGAAGCTAGTGGGGCGTCAAGCCTTTCAAGGTATGAAAGAATTACTGTACTACCAAGCCCTTCATGCTAGGGATACACACACACAATTGATTCTGTTCCTGTATAATACAGAAGCTAACTTCAACAGTCTGGAGAGAGAAAGTGGGGTCTGGACCAGAAATGTCCTTGAAATAGGGAAAAGATGAGATTTTTCTGCCATTTAGATTTGTGTGGGATGGATGGCAAGGATGAGTACAAGGTTCAGCCACTGGAAGGAAGGAATGTAACCTATTAAAAGGAAAGGTTAATGCAACACAAGTAAACAAATTAGAATACCAGCTTTGGCTGTGGTAGCTTTGCAAGTATGTCTGATGCCCAAGACGTTAAGTGGGAAGGTGGATATATGGCTCTGGATTCAGGGCAAGAATGAGACTGGAAACATGCACTTGGGATCTGTATTGTCTTTCGTCTCAAGCACAGAAACCAAGCCCAAGTCATCTGGGAAATAGGTCTGGGTGGAATGGAGAAGAGGGTTACATGGCATGGATTTTTTTCTTACCCTCAAGTTCATGAGTATATGAAAACTGGAAAAAGCTTAAAGGCCACAAAGCACCAGCGAGGAGCAGAGGAAGGGGTCAGTTACAGAAGAGCCTTACACGGAGACATCACTCACAGGTCTGCTAAGAAGTGAAGCTGACTCCTGCTGATAGGGCACTTGCAGAGAAGGGAGAGATACTCTTCACCCAAGACCCAGAACAGGGATGGATCTCCACCTTAGCCATTCACAGTCATTCAGGGATCAGCTCTAGATAGACAAGGAGAAGAACAAATGGTAAAGAGACTAGGAAGGAAGGAATACACTGATTCTTATAATAGGTGTATTGTCTTTGCAGAGATCCCAGGACATCTATTAAAAATAATTACTAGGACTACTTCTACAATAAGTGAGGCCAATAGGTTTACAGGAAATAAGATAAAAGCACAAAATCAAAATTAAATGTGTTTCAATAAATAAACAATAAGCCTACCAAAACATAAGTTAAAGAAAGCAGCACTGGGCTGGAGAGATGGCTCAGAAGGTTCAAATGCTTTTCACCAACATAGTACCCTGAGTTTGAGCCCAAGACCCACATGAGAGAAGGAAAGATCCAATTTTTACAAGTTGTCCTCTGATAGCTACATGTGCACTGTGGTGCATATATGCGCGTGCGCGCACACACACACACACACACACACACACACATATATATATATATTTATATATATATACATATATATATCATGCTTCTATACATTTACATGAATAAAGTTTTTAAAGTAGAAAGTAAAATGTAGAAAGAAAAGATTTTTTAAGAAGCTGAAAAAGCTATATGTTTAACCACTCAAAAACAAAGTTATAAATTTATAGGAAGCAGAGTATGTTTATGATACTGAGAATTATATGATACTGATGAATCAATTCAGAAAATAATTAAATATATGGCAATACATCTTATTCATACTAAACAGCCAACATAGACATGTTGCAGCTACTCAGACTAGAAGAGAGCCAAATTACAGAACAGACTAAGAGGAAGCATCCACAACCGATATGTCCAGTACCAGACTGGCATCTACCATACACAAAGAATGCCTGGAGTCCAACAGTTAAAAAGCAATTCTATTAGAATGTGACCTAAAGACATGACAGATATTTCAATGAAAAAGTTTGACAGTTGATGGGAGCCTATGAAAAGATATTCAATATGCCCATCGGGGAAATGAAAATTAAAGTCACAATTCTGCATCATTATATGACAATCAGAATAGCTGCAATAGAAACAGTGACATCACCAACAGCTGGCACCGATTCAGGGATGAAATCATTCCTACATTGCTAGTGGGAGTGTAGCATGCTATGGGTACTATGGAAAGAGTCGAGCAGTTTCTTCTAAAACCAAACAAGCAATTATTATAGAAGCCAGAAGGTACACACAGGCACTTGTCACAGTAAAATTATATTCACAAGAACCTCGTGTCACACGGCTTCCCCCTTTATAGCAAACGCTTGAGGTGTAAAGAGGTTTAGCTTGGCTCAGAGACTTGAAGGTTCAGCTTGAGCTGATTGCCTTTGGACCTCTAGTGAGGCTGTGTGTTGAGGAAAAAAAACTGGAATGAAGCCACTCATATCATGCTGGGAGATAGAAAACAGAGCAATGATTATAAGGGTTCCCTTCAAGGGACCACCCCTAAAGTAAAGGCTTGTCATAGGACATACCTCTTGGTTGATTTTAATGTTTTATTTTTCCTTGAGTGTGTGTGTGTGTGTGTGTGTGTGTGTGTGTGTAGCACCTGTACAGGCCAGCTTAGAATCCCTTGGAGCTGGAGTGACAGACAGCTGTGAATCACCCTATGTGAGTGCTGGGAACCAAACGTGGGTCCCCTATAAGAGCAGCAGGGGCTCAAACTGCTGCATCCCTCTCCAGCTTCAGAGCCCGCCTGTTAAAGGTCCCATCAACTCTCAAAGGACCACACTTTAAACACACAAGCCTTTGGGGGAACATTCCAGATGCAAACCATCACATACTTACAGGAATTTTGTTCCTGACAGTTAAAATAACTTGCAAATGGGAGATGTCCTTTGACAGACAACAAGGGACATTAGATATAGTCATATTAGTGCTTTGAGAAAAGACAAACCACACAGAAGTAACTACCAGGGAATCGTATTCAGTTATAAAAGTCAACACCCAAGGTAACACACCACACAGTTCATTCACAGAATATTTTAAATGACAGAAATTTAGAAATGAAGAAGAAGTCAATAGATCCTCAAGGGCAGGGAGAAGGAAGAGTTGGAGATGACTATAAAATGGATGGGTCTTGTCTTTTAAAGGTTTTATTTTTGGTTATGAATATGTGTGTGTGTGTGTGTGTGTGCGTGTGCGTGTGCGTGTGCGTGTGCGTGTGCGTGTGTGTGTGTGTGTGTATGTATATATATGCATGCATGTCTGTGGGTATGTGTACATGAGTACAGTATCCACAGAGACCAGAAGAGGGGGCCAGATCCCTTGGGGTTAGGTTGACAGGCAGTTATAAGCATTATGTTGGTATTGAAACTAAATTTAGGTCCTCTGCAAGACCAGCACATTTAAGCCTTCTTTTCAACCTATGGAAGTAAGAAATACAGGAACCTATACATGTGATGAAATTGCAGAGAGTAAAACATACATACACGCATATTCACACACATGATGCATACACATTTAAGATACCAGGTAGGTATGCCCAGCACATCAAGTGGAGTCACCAAGAAATACAAGAAAGAAAGCATCCTAGAGAAATGGGGATTCGTGGACTATAACTGGCTTGGATATCAATAAGCTGGAAAGGTTTCTGGTTGCCTCTAATCAGAAACCTTAGGCGAGACATGGGGCAGGGATAGATGTGTCTCATAGGAACAAATTCTTTGGCATTTAGAATTTACAGACATAGGTATGTGTTACGACTGCTCCTAAGAAAGTGTCTTAGGGTTTTACTGCTGTGAACAGACACTATGACCAAGGCAAATCTTATAAAGGCCAACATTTAATTTGGCTAGCTTACAGGTTCAGAGGTTCAGCCCATTATCATCAAGGCAGGAATATGGCAACATCTAGGCAGGCCTGGTACAGGAGGAGCTGGGAGTTCTACATCTTCATCTGAAAGCTGCTAGTGGAAGACTCGATTCCAGACAACTAAGAGTAGGGTGTTAAGCCCATGCCCACAACGAGACATCTACTCCAACAAGGCCACACCTCCAAATAGTGCCACTCCCTGGGCCAAGCATATACAAACCATCACAGAAGAAAAATAATTTCAAATAAAAACATCTTGTCCCTGAGTGAAACTCAGTAAGACTGAAGAAGAGTGATGATAACAGAGACTAACACAACTAACACACACTGCTATTGCAGATGTGCATGCATATTCACACACTTTTGCCAGTATTCACACACATATACACATTCATGTAGAGGCCTAAAATTTATGTTGGGAGTTTTCCCAATCATTTTCATCTTTCTACCGAGACAGGCTCTTTCATCTGAACCCAAAACTCACCAATACAGATATTCCAGCGACCAGCTTACTCTAGGAATCCCCTGTCTCTGTCTCCCCTTGCACTAGGATTACATGTGGCCCTCCATACACACCAAGCATTTACATGAGTTGTAGGGATCTGAACTCTGGCCCTCATACTTGCATAGTAAGCACTTTACCTCCTGGGCCATGTCCTCAGTCCCTACATAGTTTTAAGAGAGTTGCAGGAACAGGAGCTGTGAAAGATTCCAACCGTGTAAGATGTGTGAATGATACTGAATAAGTAGACGTGATCCATAAACACACATAAATAATCAACACTCCATGGCCACTATTCCATGATCCCCTAAATGTTCCATGCAGCAAAGGCCATGGAGAACTGGAGATTGATTTGGGAGAGCTGGGACAAATATCAGGATTTCTCCAATAAGTGCAATGGGTTTGACTTGAGAGAATTTGAACAGGTTAAAAAAGATTGCAATGACCTAATGACAGAAGTGATATCTTAATTCCACGGTGTTCTGGATAGTATTGCTATAGATGCAGAGGTGAGTATGGGCTGTATCTTCCATGAGCTGTAGGTTCTTGTTTCCCAGGACAGAGTTGCACCAGGGACGCATGGTTTCTAGTAAGAAACAGGAGTTTGTCCAGAGAGGGAAGCCAGTCTTGAGTACAGGAGTGAGTCCAGAAAAGACAGAAGCAAGCAAAGGAAGAAAGAAAGAAAGAAAGAAAGAAAGAAAGAAAGAAAGAAAGAAAGAAAGAAAGAAAGAAAGAAAGAAAGGAAGGAAGGAAGCTAGAAAGGGAAGGAATGAAAAAGAAAGAAAGATAGAAAGAAAGGGAAGGAATGAAAAAGGAAGGAAGAAAGAGAGAGGGGGAGGGAAGGAGGGAGGAAGGAAGGAAAGAAGAAAGGAAGGGAGGAAGGAAGGAAGGAAGGAAGAAAGAACAGGAGTCAGAGAGCCTCATTCATATAGTACCCACCTTCCTTCATATTTGCAGATTATGGTCTTTTTTCTTAACTATAGTGGTGTGTGTGTGTGTGTGTGTGTGTGTGTGTGTGTGTGTGTGTGTGTGTTTACATGCCCAAGTGTGTGTGTGGAAGTCAGAGGAACTTGCTGGAGTTGGTTTTCCCCTGTTACCTACCATGTAGGTCTTGGGGATTGCACTCAGGTCTCAGGCTGTGGAGCAAGTGCCATTTCCTGCTAAACCATCTTACCATCTCAAATATATTAGTTTTGACTCCCCCTCCCAACACACACACACATACACCTTTCTCTCCATATCTCCCACCATAGTGCTAAGCATGGTCAGATTGTTATAGGGCTAGCGTCTACTCCTGAAAGTGGTAACATTTTGCAGAAGTACAAACTGGAAATAGAGTGGGCTTCCAACGTCTAAGCTTCAAAAGCAAAGAAGAACAAAACAGAAGTAGACCACAGTCATGAAGATGTCCTCGGTCCTGAAGACATCCTCAGTCCTGAAGATGTCCTCAGTCCTGAAGACATCCTCAGTCCTGGTCCCATCAGAGAAGCCACGAGGCCATCAACAGATTGTTCTAGCAGGCAAGGCTCACTCCATATCACTAGGTGCCATATTTCGGTAAGATTGCCAACGTTATTACCTTGTGTTACTAAACTCTGATAGGCTATATCCAGAGGATGGAAGGGAATTGGTCAGTTTAAAAATGTTTATAAAATAATGTCTTCAATTTCTCATAATTCTTTCCTCCTTTGATACTTTTCATTGTTATTTATTGTTATCATTATTATTGTGTGTCTCTGTGTGTATGTATGTATGTATGTACAGACAAGGGAGGATATCATGTGAGGGTGCTTTGTGTCGGTCAGAAAACAACTATCAGTAGCCAACTCTCCTTCCACCATGTAGAATCTGAGGACTGAATTCAGATTATCAGACCTGGTGGCAAGCATCTCTTTCCCCTGAGTTGTCATGTCAGCTCTTTGACTATTACTTTGTAGTGTAAGGAAGGAAGCCCTGTTTGTTACGCCTAATTCACTTTGCTTTCACACATTGACACATGTAGGAACATGAGAGTCTGGAGGACACTGAGACCTGTATCATCTAGCTCATGGCGTAGACAAGGAAGCAAAGCTAGAGACTCAGAGGGCCTTCTTCTGGGTCCCAGGGCTGACACAAGACATGGGACCACATGGAACTTTGCCAGAAGTGGGACAGAAACATTATGAGAGCCAGAGATTTGGGGAGACCTCTGTGAAACAGTATCTTCTGGGTGTAATGGGACCATAGCACTCATGAACTCACAGCAACCTGTGGTGGCCTGCACAGGACCTGCACTAGATCAAGACAGTCAACACTCTGGTGTGGATAAGTGTGGAACTCAGGAGCCTCCACCCGTATCAGAGGAGCTATGGGCAGTTGATGAGTGCTGTAGGAGGGTGTCGTCGTTAAGGGCACTATTGCTATAATGAAGCAGCATAACCAAAAGCAATGGAGGGAAGGATTTATTCAGCTTGCACTTCCACATCACTGTTCATCATCAAAGGAAGTCAAGATAGGAATCGGAGCAGGGCAGGATCATGGAAATAGGAGCTGATGCAGAGGCCATGGAGGAGTGCTACTTACTGGCTTGTTTCTCATGCCTTTCTCAGCCTGTTTTCTTCTAGAACCTAAGACCACCAAGCCCAGGCATAGCACCACCTATGAAGGTCTGGTCCTTCCTGTATCAAACACCAATTAAGAAAGTCTCCTAGAGCTGGAGAGATGGTTCAACAGTTATGAACATTGATTGTTCTTCCAGAGGGCCTGAGTTCAATTCCTAGCAACCACATGGTGACTCATAACCATCTGTAATGGGACTCAATGCCCTCTTCTGGTGTGTCTAAATGCAGCTACAGTGTACTCCTAAATAAAAAGAGAAAAGAAAAAAAATCCCCTACAGGGTAAGATAGGGCCCACAGCCCAATCTTATGGAAACATTTTCTTAGTTGAGGTTCCCTCCACGTAGATGACTTTAGTATGTGTCAAGTTGACATAAAAATTACCCAGCATAAAGAGAGTCAGTTTTCGTCAGGAAAGTGGCTCTATAGGCTGCCTATGACCAATGGATGCCCTCACATCCGAATACTAATTGGACTCAGTGTTTTAGAAAGATAAAGAAGAGTGTATGAAGTTGGGAGGGGGATGGAAAAGGGAATTTGGATTTAAGAGGGGTAGAGTAAGAGGTGAATGTGATTGGAATACATTTTGTATATATATGAAGTTTTCAAGGAATAAATAAAATATTATGTGAATATATATCTCTGTATAGAATTTCTCTAGGAATCTCCTATTAGAAAAGAAAGGGTTGAAGCCCTGGGGACAAACACAAAAATCCTGTTCCCTAGTTCTCTGCTTTAGAAGAGGAACTACTAATAGCCAAAAAAGCAGCAGAAAATCAAATTACGCTCTGAAATGTAAAGGTTCTAACAGACTGTGCAAAGAAGCTGAAAAGGAGGGAGTGCAGGAGGGAACATCTGAGCAGGAGCCTCAACAATTGAGATTTACAGATCACAGCAGACAAAAATCAATCTTCATTCACCATCTGAAACCGAATCAGACATCTCAAAGGGACACACGGAAACACGCACGCCACCTTCCATGAAAACAAACTCCAAAAAAAATCAATCCTGTTTTATGCATTTGTGTCTTGGGAAATGTATCACTCGCCTGAGACAGTCATTTTCTTGTTGATTTGGTTTTGAAGGAGACTTTAAGAATGCTATCGGCAAGATGAAGACGTGAAGTCCGACCTTGGGGCTAGCAAGGAGCAGACCTCGTTTAAACAAGTCCTTTGTTTTGTAGATAAAGAGACCCATAGTCACTACTAACAAGCACCCTCAAATCACCCAGTTCCAATGGGAATAAAGACAGCTGGACCAGCTCATTCTAGGACCTGGATTTTAGAAGCACACAAACCCTATTGAGTCTGGGTTACCTCACTTAGAATGATATTTTTTCTAGATCCATCCATTTGCCTGTAAAATTCATGATGCCCTTGTTTTTAATAACTGAATAGTATTCCATTATGTAAATAAACTACATTTTCTATATCCACTCCAGTTGAGGGACATCTAGGTTTTTTCCAGTTTCTGATTATTACTAATAAAGCTGCTATGAACACAATGGAGCATATGTCCTTGTGGTATGGTAGAACACCTTTTAGATATATGACCAGAAGGGGTATATCTGGGTCTTGAGGTAAATTGATTTCCAGAGTGGTTGTAGTAAGTTTGCATTCCCACCAGCATAATGACTTGCATGGTATGTACTCATTTATAAGTGGATATTAGCTATAAAGTACAAAATACCCATGCTACACTCCACAGACCCAAGAAGGAAGGCCTAAGTGAGGATGCTTAAATCTCACTTAGAAAGAGGAATAAAATAGTCATAGTCATAGGAGGCAGGTGGAGGAAGGGAACTGGGTGGTAGAGGGGATGGGGAGGTAATTGGAGGGGTTCAAGATCAGATGTGGGAGAAGAGACAGGAAAGAGGGCCAGAGGGAGAGGAGAATGACTGCAAATCTGTACCTGGTGGCAGTACGGGGGTTGGGGGCACCTCTAGGAAGTACCAGAGACGTGGGATGGCAGAGGGTCCCAGGAGGCTATGGAAGTGACTTTAGCTGAGACTCCTAGAAGTGGGGATATGGAACCCGAAGAAGCAAGCAAACCCAAGCTGTGATCCTGGCTCCTCTGCTCCTCTAAGGAGACTGCCTGGCAGGAGCAAGGATATTCTAAGAGACACTGTGCCCCCCTCTTTGGCCATCAGATTATTAAAACAGTGGACCTCAAGAAATGAGAATTTCCTACTGAAGAGAAGAGGACTGAAGCCCTGGAGATATATTCAGAAGTGGAAGATTTACAACTTGTGAGAATTGGCCTTGAAAGATAGATAAAACAGGGCTGAGCCAGTGGTGGGCAGGGGCCACGCTTTGCTGGGACCACTTAGTTCTGAATAGCCCTTGCCTTCTATTTAAACCCTACCCTCATTTCAGGACCCCAGAAGATGGACTTACAGATCACCAGATCTCTGACCCTCTTTCCAATATGGCCACATTGAACAAATCTCCTTTTCTGCTCTGCATTATTAATCTGGTTCCTTTAATTTGCCTGCTGAGGATGGGTGGCTGAATGTGGGTGTTTAAGGCACAGGCTGTGACCTCGAGTCAAATAGCACTTTCTACATGACTGAAACAGGCATGTTTGTTAGATAACATAATTACGGCTAACTCCACTTTCCTTACCATGCATCACTAATGAGCCAGAGGAGACCAAATATTCATTTTCCCAGACTCCATTGCAGCCAGGTGCCATCTACAGCACAACTCTGGCCAACAGGACACAGTAAAAACCATCCATGGAATCCATATGATAGCATGTAGCCATCCTTACAGGATAGAAGGCATTCTAGAGACCCATGTGCCCTTTCCTTTGACTAACAGATGGTTAAAAGGTGACCGTTTGGTTTTGTCAACCTGACAGAATCTAGAGTCACCTGGGAAGATAGCTTCAGTCGGGAATTGTCCAGATAACAGTGGCATGTGGACATGAATGTAGAGGGTTATCTGTTCTATGCTAATTGACCCAGCCATTCCCTAGGCAGAGAATCCTGGACCATGCAAGTGCAGAGAATGAACTGAATACTAACAGGTATGTATGCGTTCATTTTCTCGGCGCTCTTAGCTACAGACACAGCTAGCAGCTTCAAGTTTCTACCTCGGCTTCCCAATAATAATGAACTATACCTGAAGGTGTAAGTCAAATAAACCCTTCCTCTATTAAGTTGCTTTTGATCAAGATATTTTATCATAGAAACAGAAAATAAAATACAATAAAATAAAATAATAAACAGAATGGCTGCAACCTCCTAGGAGGTTGTCAGGATGTGCCTAAGAGAGTGGAGTGCAAGAGGTGTCTGCTTTTTTCTAGTGTCATCTCAATAAGGAGTCGGTTTCATGGGGTCTGTTACAAGAGGATCCTACTAAGAATTTGGCTTGGAAGAGTCTTTGAAATTGGACTGAATAAATCCCTGCTTGACCTCTACTTACATCACCAATGATGATGTTTATCTGAGCATTTGTGGGGGACAGGGTACCATTATGCATGTGTAGAGGTCAGAGGACAACTTGGTGATGTTTGTTCTCTCCTACCACGTGGGTCCCAGGGACTGAACTCAGGTAGTCGGGCTTGGCCTCAAGCACTTTATCCACCGAGCTATCTTTCCAGCCCCAGTGATAACAGTTTACATTTCCCGAAGCCATCCTTTCCCATCTCTGCACTGTGTTTTTCCCATCCATATAATTAATTATAGAGCCCAAGAACTCTATGCCTGGGTCCTCCCAGTCTTGACACATTAGCATGCTATTTTATCAGATCATGTGCCACGGTGAGAATTTCTCCCTCAGCAGTCATGGACCAGGGGTGCCTCTCTCAGCGTTTTCGCTAATGCCCAACCACCAGGGGAAAAATTGCTGACATGTTCTGGCTGCCTGTGCGGTGTGTTGTTAAACCTACTTACAGCTCTAATCGGCTGGTTTTCACACCCAGGAGAGTCAGATTGATTGCTGACACTGGCCTGGCTGGGAGAGGACCCTGCAATCTTCAGCCAAAGAGACTTAGGCACACTTCCTGAGAGTCTGGCAACTGGTACCCTAGAGGGAGAGGACTTGGGAGGGGAAATAAAGTGTGAAAAATATGGATTGGTAGTGTTTTGTGCGATGCTGAATTGAATTGACCGTGGAGTCTGGCAGGTCGGGGTCTAGGTTCCAGCTTCTTTGTCATTTTCCAGCCCGTGAACTTTGAACAAGTTACTACTCCACCTTGTTACCGGACCTGGGGTCATCATCTGTGCCCCAAGAAGCCAGATTTAAGCATTCATCTTCCATAATACTATTAAGACAGCAAAGCCAATAGTGAAAATCTGAAAAAGGAGATTTAGTCAATGTGTCTACATCTGTAAGAGGGCAAAGAGATCCAAAGACCCTGAGCCCATCTTTTGGCATGCTGGCATGAGGTTTAAATAGAAACCAAGAGATGTGCATATCTAAACAGTCTCAGTAAGGTGATGTCTGAGGCTGTGGGTGCTTTGAATGGAACACCCCCACTATAGGCTCAGGTATTTGAATATTTGTTTCCAGCTGGTTGGCATGTTCAGGTAGGTATGGCCTTGCAGGAGGAAGTGTCACTGGGGGAAGGCTTTGAGGTTTCAAAGCCACTTGTCATTTCCAATGCATCTTTTCTTCCTGCTTGGAGCTCAAACTGTGAGCTCTTAGCTTCCAGCTCCAGCCTCCATACATTTGCTCCCGCATCATGGACTCTGCAACTGTAACCCCCAATAAATACTTCCTTCTACAAACTGCCTTGGTCATTATGTTTTATCTCAGCAATATAAAAGTAACGAAAGCACCTGTGCACCATTGTCTTGCTTCTAAGTCTCTCCTACGAGGTCACCTGACAAGATAGTTCCATAGACAAGTTCCTTCTCTAGTTGCCCCAGGACTTCAACTGTTTCTTCTTCCAGTGGGAGAATCTTAGGGAAATTTTAATTCTTGGAGTCCATTATTTAGATAGTCTGATGGTCAAAGAGAGACAGGCAAGAGTCCCTTTAGAATATAATTCTTTCTGTCAGGAAGACTGGTTACAACATTCTGATTATGTCTCTCAGCAGAGGCCTTCTTGTCCCAGAAGCTTATCTTAGTGGGTCTCAGGGGAGCAGATAGATAGTCAGTTCAGCTTACCAGTAACTGATCAAGAGTAGTCAGGTGACCCAACCCTGCCCATTGAGACTGAAGGAGAGGTTTGGTTTTTTTTGTTTTGTTTTTTTTGTTGTTGTTGTTTTTTTTTTCTGGGTAACTCCTTGGCTTTATGAGTGATAAATGATAAATAGATATGAAGTTGTGTGTGTGCCTTTGGATCATTAGGGCCATTTTGTTCACTTAAGCCTTGATGTGACCATGAAGGAGAACCCTCACGAATAATACCACCAATGGAGCTGGCTGCCTCAGGAAACAGAACAGGGAAGGCCAGTGACCCAGACACCAGCAAGAATTTACCAAAGACACAAATCAGAATTTATAGGAATACACACTGGAAAGAAGCAGCCAGCAAGTTCCCCAAGATGGGATTGCAGCACTAAGGAGTTAGAAGCTCTCTGATGGTTGGAAAGTATTACGTCATGGGTCTCCTGGGTGGACCTGGGTATGAGGCCACTTGTTCACATCTGGGCAGAACAGAGAACAGGAACCTGGGATTGTTGGCATGCAGTTCTGTTTTTCTTTTTCCTTTTTTCATTCTGTCCATAAAGCAACTGCTTTTGACTGTGCACTGTAGAAACAAGTATCATAAACAATACCTGAAACCTTCTTGAGATTGTGAAGAAATGAGACTAGAGTGAACCTAGCCCTTGTACATAAGACAAATACCTTCAGGTCATTTTTGTTCTGTTCTCTTTTCCTCTCCCTCCTCCTCCTCCCTCTTCTTTCTCTTTCTCCTTCCTCCTCCTCCTTTTTTGCTTCCCTTTCCTTCTCCCTCCTCTTCCTCCTCCTCCCTCTTCTTTCTCTTTCTCCTTCCTCTTCCTCCTCCTCCCTCCTCTTCCTCTTTCTTCTTCCTCTTCTTCTTCTCCTCCTTCTCCCTTTCTCTCGTATCCTCCTCACCGATTTTAGCTACAGCAGCTTTGATTAACTGGAAATGCAAATGGTTGCCCTTTCCTTTCCTTTCTACATAATTTAAAAAGAAGAAATCTTTACTAAACACATTTGAACATCTATGGCTTCCCTAGCCTCACAACTGATAGAAGAGGGAAGACAACACAGACCTCATAGTTGATTCATATACAATTCTGAAGGGTTTGTAAAAAATCAAGTTCAAAGTGGGATTTGGAGACAATAATGTTCAATCCACTTAATTGAAAACAGGTTTACAAGACTACCAAAACACGGGCTGGAGAGATGGCTCAGAGGTTAAGAGCTGTTCTTTCAGAGGTCCATGAGTTCAATTCCCAGCAACCACACGTGGCTTACAACCATATATAATGATTCTGGCCCACAGACGTACAAGTAGGCAGAACACTGTGTACATAATAAAGAAATGAATCTTCTTTTAAAAAAAGAAAGACTACCAAAACACAAAAGGAGACCTGTGAGCGAAGTGGCTCTCCTACAGTATAGGTTTGAATGTCAATCTCCAAACCTTTGAGGCAAACACTACAACAATGATCAAATAGTAAAAATCACCTTCCCTTTGACTCAATGGTTTCTTGGTAAGAATATACGAGGGACTATGACAAGAGATATGTACAAGAAAATTTATCCCAACCCTGCCTATAACACAATAAAAATAAGAATAATTATAGCAAAATGTTTGACAGTTGCAAACAAGTCAGATCACCAAGTATGTTGTCCACCCCAACGTGACCACCAGGGGCAACTTCCAAAAAGAATAACTTGGAGGTGTCTTGCCATTATCAAAATTAAGATATGCTGTTGACTTAAAAAAAATCAAGGAGAAAATGCAGGTGGCTCCATAGATGAAACACTTTCTGTGCAAGCAAATATGAAAAAGGCCTGAGTTCAGAGCCCCAGTGCCCACATATAGAGCCAGGCAGGTGTGATACCTGCTTGGGATCCCAGAGCCATGGATGCAGAGCTAGGGAATCTCTAGAGCAAGCTGCCTAGGAGTCTGCAATATTTGGGTTTAGCAAGAGTACATTGCCTCAATACACGAAGTAAAGAGAGACTGGTAGAAGGTGTAGCTCAGTGGGAAAGCATGCCCTAGGTACTGCATTCAATATGTGTTACCAGGGTGCAAACTGGAACGAGATTGAGGAAGACACAGCAACTTGCTCATTCAGGAAGGAACTCACGGGAAGAAATGGAGTTCAGTGAGGTCCTGCTTGTGACACCAGCAGCCAGATTCTCTGTGGCGTACACCCTGGGCAAATCCTAGTGATGCTCAGAGAGTCAATGCCTCTGGACAGTTGGAGTCTAAATGTTCCACCTGAGTCTTCCTTGGTGACAAGAAAGTGACAGTCTGTGTGGCTCCTCTGTCCGGTGTGATGGATGAGAGGGCCATACAGCAAGCAGCCACCAGAGGTTCCACACTGGCTGCTGTCAGTTCTTCGATCACATCATGGCTGGCTGTCAAGCCCATGGTCCTGGAATTTATGGCATCCCTGTAGAAGCATCCTAAGCAAGGCAGCTGCCGCAGTCACCGGGGGACAGGAGCCAGGTTCTTGCTCTCCTGGAAGCTTGAGACTATTCCTGCTCTGCCTGACCATGCTTCCTGCATCAAAGCATAAATAGCTCACCCAGGTGCCCCTCCCTTCAGCGCTGTCTCATGGCCACCCCACAGCTACTACAGTGGGGTTCCATGGCCAATCCAAATATCATTGCCAAACTCAGCCTTCTACATCCCAGGCAGTGAGGGATGTCTACCTTTGCTTCTAACATGCTGGGCCACTGCAGTGACTGGGGAGTGGGGGTTAGTCAGAGCACCTATGACCCATCTCACTTCGGATAAAGCAGATAAGTTTTGGAGTCCTCAAGCCGTGCATCTGTCCCCTGCCCCTGCTGATTGCTAGCAGAGTGACCTTGGGCAAGCTGTTAATTTCTCTGTGCCCAGTGTCATCAACTGTGACATGACGTTTTGGGGGACACAGTTCTGTTGGGAAATTCACTGAGGTACTCCTTGAAGCAGGACACAAGTTAAGAGCTAGCATCCTGCTTAAAAAAAATAGACCCCTCCTTGTAACAGAGTAAAGAAATCACACGGAGTTGGAGAATCCTGAAAGAATGCAGATGGAGGTGGTCAGGGGCACTCAGTTATTATTTAATTACTATAAATGACTGCTTATTAAAACAACTAAAGAGAGCCCAAGATGATTCGACTCTGGATCTGTAAAACTCTCTCTCTCTCCACAGTCCATCAGCATTCTCAAATCTGTAAGTGTGGCTCCATTTTTCCTGGACATTTAATTTCACGGTATGCACTGTATAAGGAGTCATTTGACAGGATCCATCTTAGAAGTAAGAGGAGACTTTATGAGAGCCAACCAAAGACAACAGAGTTACAGAGATACCCTCCCAGCAACCCTTCTGTTCTGGGCTAACAACATGTTGCCTCGGGCTCCTGTAGCAACATCAGTGTAGTGAGTGGAAGCTCTCCTAAAGTGCCCCAGGGAATCTCTCATCTCCTTGACTATAAACGGGGAGCCCAGGGCTACAGCTGTCATTCCTCCCCTAAGAAGCACACTCCATCCTGGATCCCCTGGATCCCTCACACTGTACTAAGGGCCATACACACACCTGCCAGGGAAGTTCAAGCATCTCCCACTTAACTCTGATTTCTAACTTCATCAAAAAAAAACAAGTCTAGCTCCTTAACTGCCTGGCCATGGAAATAGAGAGATGGTTCAGCAATTAAAGGCCTGTAGTGGTCTTCCAGAGGACCCTAGTTCGGGACCCACATCAGGCACTTTGCTATCATTGCCTGTAACTCCAGATCTAGGGGAATCCCATGCCTTCTGGCTTCTTTAGATATCTGCATACCCACTCAGAGTTTGGATAAGAATAAAATGCATATGAAGAATAATTAAAAACAAATCTTTTTTTTTTAAAAGCTGAATTTAGATGACTGCCAATCAACATTCACCCATCCCTGCCCGTCTTCCCAGTGCCTTGCCACTCCCCATTCCCTATGACTTCTGTCCAGTTTTACAAATGAAAACAGTTATTTATGTTTAAATATTATTCTTTTTAAAATATTTATTTATTTATTTATTTCATATATGTGAAGACACTGTTGCTCTCTTCCCACACACCAGAAGAGAGCATCGGATCCCATTACAGATGGTTGTGAGCCACCATGTGGTTGCTGGGAATTGAACTCAGGACCTCTGAAAGAGCAGTCAGTGCTCTTAACCACTGAGCCATCTCTCCAGCCCAAATATGCATATTCTAAAAGAAGAGATTCTTGAAAAGACCCAAATAGGAAACTTCTGTTATTTCTCCAATGGAAATTCATCACTTGAAAGAACAAAGGAGAATATACAGTCAAAGCTAAGCATTCAGAAAACCTAACTTGGTCTCCTTACTCTCTGCTTGGAGCGGAGCGTGGCAAGCATAAATGAGGTGACATTCGGGACTAAATTGAGAGATTCCTTTAAAAGAACAAAGGAAAAATTTCTCTCCAAGCATGAATTCACTGATGCCGAGAAGGTGGAGCTAAAGTCTTGCAAACCAGACTTGCACATTCTCACAGGCTAGTGCACTCTGGGATTCCTTCCAGCTCCTTTTTTTTCTTTTTTAATCATAGCAGATAACTCTGTGGTGGTTCACAAAGCTTAGGAGATCAGAAAGTCTCAGGGAGCACCCTGCTCCCATTGGAACCTTCACTTACCCCTGTAATCAGCTCCAATGAGCTTTCCAGTACATCTGAGCCCACCTGCATCTATCTCCCTGGTCAGTGCACTCTCTCCACCTCCAAACACTGAAATGGTCCAGGATCTCAGAATGGGCTGATCTTCTTCCCTGTCCTAATCTGCTTTAGTTGTCAATTTAACACAGACTGGAGTTATCTAAGGAAGGAGTTTCATTTGAGGGATGACCTAGATCGGATTGGTCTGTGGTCATGCCTGTGGGGAACTGTCTTGATTGTTCTCTGACATAGGAAGGCCACTGTGGGTGACATCATTCCCTACTTAGTAGACATCCCTATATAAGAAAGCTAGCTAGGTATGGACCTGGGAATGAACCAGCAAGCAGTGTTCCTCTGTGGTTTCTTCAAGTTCCTGCTTGAGTTCTTGCCGTAAATTCTCTGTAAGATGAAATAAACCCTCCCCCCACCCCCACCCCCATAGTTGCCATTGGAGTGTTTTACCAGAGCAACAGAAAAGTAAGCTAGAGAAAAATGTTATACATGCCGAAGAAAGGACAGCCTCTTCAGCAACAGATGCTGGGGAAACTGGACGTCCACATGTAGAAGAATGAAACTAGATCCTAATCTCTCACCTCTTGGTGGATCAAAGACTTTAAAGTAAAACCAGCAACTCTGAAGCTGACAGAGGAAAAAGTGGGATAAATATCATCACACTGGCACAGGGTAGAGCTATCTGATAGGCTCCTATCACTCAAGATATAAGGGGGGCATTGACAAATGGGACCTCACAATATTGAAATGCTTCTTTTTAGCAAATAAATTGAATGAAAAGTCTAAAGAATGGGAGAAAAATCTTTGCTATATAAACACATCTCTATCGGTTACACTGTGGGACTATGATAAAACACCATGACTCAAAGCAACTTAGAAATAAGAGAGTTTATATTGCTGTATGGCTGGGAAAGAATGTCAGGAAATGGGGAGATCACATCGTCAACTGTGAATGTGGATCAGAAAGTAAAGCGGAAGTGGGGTGAGGCTACAAACCTTCAAATCCCACTCTCAGTGACTACTTCCCCAGCAAAGCCACACCTTTCAAACATCCCATAACCTCCCTAACCAGCACCTCCAACTGGTGGCGTTCAAATATGGGAGTCTGTGGGGGACACTGACAATTCAATCACCGCATTCTGCTCCCCACCCCCAATAATCTCCTGACCATATCCCAATACAAAATGCATTTAGTCTATCTTCAAAAGTCCCATATCACAGTCTCAAATCTGTCCTAAATCCAAAAATCTCTTTTAAGACTCAAGGTAATCTCTTAACTGTAAACCCCTATAAAATCCAAAAGCAAATTACATCCTTCCCATGTATAATGGTGCAAAACATACACCTTCCCATTCTGCAGGGGCAGAATTGGGTTACAGTGAGGAAATAGCGGGTCAAAGCGAGACCAAAACACAATAAAAACATCAACACTGTAGCTCCATGCCTGGGGTCTGGGTTATTAATTTGATGATTCCTCCCTTCCAGCTTTGTTGCTTGCAACATGCTCCTCTCTCAGGCTGGTGCCACACTCTGTCTCCAGCTCTGCTTGGTAGATGTCTACAGCTGGGCCTTCTCCACTTGGGGTCCCCACTGGCACCCAAACTACACTTTCCCAGCTTCATTCAATGCCTCTCAGGGCCTTCTTCTCACTGGAATTCCCATGCACCCTATTGGCTGGACTCAGTGACTCCCTGGAACTGTGGAGGAAGAATCCACAACCCTTCACACTTGTATATTTCATACCTCAACTCCAGTACCTCATGGCTGACACCATCCCCAATTCAGCTGCCAGCTTAGGATAGACCTTGGCCCCTTGCACACTACAGCAAAGGCTTTTGTTTGCAGTTGCTTCTTAGGAATAGGAAACTCCTCAGCTATTTTCCTTTCACAAGACAGAAGCTCGGCCTGAAGGGGTTTTGCCCTGAGGGCTACCTTTCCCTTGTCCCAGTACAGACCAGGAGACCCATTCTGACTGACAGAATTTCAGCTCTCTTTTAGGACATGCTTTGACTGTAAGGGTGCTTGCTCTTTTTCTCCCTAAATTGGACATTTTGTATTTCTCCCCTTACTCTTGCTCATTGTACACACTGCATATGAGTTTTCATTAATAACCATCCCACAGACTCAATGTTATGCTGTCTTCAAATTCCCTATGCCAAAGAAATTAGCCCATTCATCTTGACATCTGACAAAGTTTAGTATCTATAATATACAAACAACTAAAACAACAAATTCAAACAACCCAATCTGGGAAGAGGCTAATAAAATAGATGATGGTTCTCGAAAGCTGAAATACAAACATCCAGGAAACATGAAAAAAAAAAAAGTTTGACCTCACTGACAAACCAAAACTATATTTGGGATTCTAGCTCACCCCAGTTAAAAGGGCACTTATTTAAAGGAAAGAAAACACAAACGCTGGTGAAGAGGCTATTGAGCAAAGGGACTCTTTCCACCTTGCTGACGGGATGGTAAATGAGTCTGTCCTATGGATATCAGTATACGGGCTTATAAAAAGTAAAATTCAATCTACCACATGACCCAGTTATACCACACCTCAGGATTTTCTCCAAACATTCCATGTCAATATATCACAAATATTGTATGCCAATGTTTACTGCAGCATAATTCATAACTATCAACTTAGATGTCTGTCAATAAAGAGTGGGTAAGATGTGGCATGCAGATTAATTTTTCAGCAATAAAGGTGAAAGTTATGTCATTTGTAGAAAAATAGCTTCAAATGGAGATAATCATATTGAGATAAGCCAGTGTGTGTTTGTGTGTGTGTGTGTGTGTGTGTGTGTGTATGTATGAGAGTGTGTATGTGTGTGTATGTGAGTGTGTGTATATATGTGTGAGTATGTATGTTTGTGTATGTGTCTAAGTTTATGTGTAAGTGTTTGTGTATGTGTGTGAGTGAATGTGTAAGGATGTATATGTATATGTGAGTGTATGTGTGAGTGAGTATGTGTGTGTGAGTGTGTATATGTGTGAGCGAATGTGTGAGGGTGTGTATGTATATGTGAGTGTATGTGTGAGTGAGTGTGTATGTGTGTGAGTGAGTGTATGTGTGTTTGTGAATGTGTGAGTGAGTGTATGTGTGAATGTGTATGGGAGTGAGCATGTATGTGTGTGTGAGTGTGTGTGAGTGAGCATGTGTGTGAGCATGTGTGACTGAGTATGTGTATATGTGTGAGTGTGTGTGTGAGTGTGTATATGTGTGAGTAAATGTGTGAGTGTGTGTATGTATATGTGAATGTATGTGTGAGTGAGTGTGTATGTGTGTGAGTGAGTGTATGTGTAAGTGTTTGTGAATGTGCGAGTGAGTGTATGTGTGAATGTGTGTGGGAGTGAGCATGTATGTGTGTGTGAGTGTGAATGAGCATGTGTGTGAGCATGTGTGACTGAGTATGTGTGTATGTGTGAGTGAGTGTGTGTGACTGAGCACATGTATGTGTATGTGAGTGGATGTGAGAGTGAGCATGTGTATGAGTGTATGTGTGTGTTTGAGTATGAGTGAGTGTGTGATATGAAAGTAGAAGTCAAGGGAAACAAAAGGAACTAACAGGCATGGGAGACAGGAAATGGAAAGTAGACAGAAGGTGAGAGATATACTCTACATGCAACATGTAGTTGTATAAAAACATAAATAATATTTAGTAAATATATTTCAAGTATAAATAAGAAGTGAGTGGTAAGGCCATCAGAATGCACCCTTCAGAAATGGAGATCTGGGAGTCTCTACAGCCTGATGATTGCTGCACAAGAGAAAAACAACTTTGCAATCAGAGGAGTATAAACTTACAGACAGATGGACAGACAGACAGACAGACGACAGACAGACAGAGACATTATCCTCTACGGACTGGCAACACTCAAATGAGTTACTTTTCAGTGAAGAGCTTCAATGTCTCTAAGATGCAGATGGCATCAGCTTCCCCAAAGGCCCATAGGCAGGAAGAATGGGGAACCTCAGATGAAGACACCCCATGCACGCTCAGAGCATGCTGTTCCTGGTCCTTCCTGGAGAATTGCATTGACGAGTAGGGCGGGGTAGCTCTGCTCTCCTGAGAAGCTAGAAATGGAAAGCCTCAGGAAACACAGCAGCCCAGTGGAGTGGGATGTGCAAGAATACAGGACGGCAGGTGCTAAGCTGGGCTGCAAGTGCTGAGGATGACCAGGTCCTGACATTGCTGAGATGATGTGTTCAGTTGCTCATCTTCTATCTGGGTGACCTGTTTCAAAAGCTACCTATTGATCTACACAACTTAGTTGATTGGGAAATCATCACTGCCCTAGTTTTATTTCGACCACTGTGATAAAATACTCTGACCATGCAACTCAGGGAGAGAAAGGGCTTAATGGTATACAGTTCCAGATTTTGTGGGGAAGTCAAGGCAGGAACAAAGCAGTGAGTTACACCCACAGTCGAGAGCTCACGATTCCACCATCAAGAACAGAGACAATGTATGCCTACTGCCCAGCTAAGTTTCTCTACTTTCATACAGTCCAGGTCCCAAACCCAATGTCATCCGGGTGGCATTGGCTCTGAAGCATTAAATATGCAAGCATGAAGGGCTTGTGGATTCTGCCTCTGCAGTTTCAGAGCCACTGAGTCCAGGCAATACGATGCAAAGGAATTCTTATGAAAAAAAGGACCCTGAGGATATTGCCGCCCTCTTTCTACATTGGTTAAGGCAATCGAGGTGAATCTCACAGACATTCCCATGGGTCAACCCGACCCAGATGATTCCTCACTGGGACTCTCTTTCCAGGTAAGTATAGGTTGCCTCAGGCTGACAATTTAAACTAACCACAAAATTCATATGCCTAAAATACCATTATTATGACCAAAGCCCGTGAACAAACCCACTCTCATCAGTGGTAAATAGAGGCAGCCCAGTGATGTTACCAGCAGCCTGAGGTCTTCCTGGGGAGGGGGGGGTGGTCCCCACTCAGATAAAACCAGGCCCTTGCCTGCTTTGCAAGGCAAAGTTAAGAACAAAGTTAGAACAAAGCAAAACTTAGCAGGCTTGTTAAGTGCTGACATTTAGAGAGAGCATCTAAGGAAAAGAGATCATGCATCAAAACCATAGGTATCACTTCTCAAGAGGGAGCTGAGCTTAGACATCTTTACAAAGGCCAGGGATGTTGTTTTGTAGAGTGCAGTACTCAAAGAACACCAACCAAGCAGTCTAAAAACTAAGTAAAAATTTGTTGGCTGGTTATCTTCTCTATTTTATCATAAAGAATTTTTGTTTGTAGTGGACTTGTGTGGTTTAATGAGGGTTGCTGTTTAGATTTAGGGGTGAAAGAGGAGGGTCAGTCAGTTAAACTCAAGGCTACAAAGAGTCTGCCCCCCCCCCCCCCCCCCCCCCCCCCCCGACTAAGTACAGCCTAACATCAGCATCCTGGTTGAGATGTCTTCAGGAAGGCACCATTACCTCCCTAGGGAACTCTGGCTTTGTTGGTTGTGTTAAAGAGAGGGTTGCCCATTGTCAGCAAGCAGGAAAGGCAAACCACCTCCCAGGGAGAGGGGCTCCTGCCTCTTCCCATGTCCCCATTGTTTTTTTCTGCCTTTTTGTTCAGCCTCACTCATCTCCCTTCCATAGTTTTAGTCACACATTTTGTGTAGGGGAGTCACGGTGACTCACCCAGTCACACACATAGGAAGATGAGAAGTTGCTGTCAGATTGTCTTCCCCAATCACTTTTCTACCTTACTGTTTCATTATGGTCTTTCGGTAATTCTGGAGATACCATCTTGACTGGACCAACTGGCTGGCAAGTCCTTGGGATCCACCTGTCTCTGCACCCTCAATTCAGGGTTTACAGGTGTATGCCACCATGCCCTGCCTTCTGCGTTAGTGACTGGGGTCTAGTCTCAGGTCTGATGGCTGTGAGGTGAGCACTTCGCCGACTGAGCCTTCTCCCCCAGCCCTTCCTCCACCACTCATTAGTCTAGCACAGAATCAGTGCCACCACATCTCCAGAGTTGAAGGAAAGAGTCAGTCGTTCAACACCTAGCAGGGATAGAATTAGACCTAGTGAAAAGACCTAGCTCTACACTAGTTGTGTGTGAGTCTTGGTTTCTCTTTCTAGATAAGAGGCTTGTGGGAACTCACGTCACTCTCTAAGCCTCTGTCCTTCCATTCAAATGAAGCAAATACAGTTATCACTTCAGAGGTCTAAGTGGAGTCACAGACATGGCCTCTCAACACAAAGCTCATGACAGAATATGTAATCAGTAAAAAATAGCTAAAATCATTGTCCTGATTAAGGCTGGAAATGTCAAAATAAGGCCTGGTGTCCCCTGTCCAGAACCTCCCAGTATACTAGGGAGACCAATGATACAGCATAGTAGTCATTTAAAACACAAGGCTCAAGTGCCAGATAGTTCTGACACACCCCTGACATCCTGCCATGTGGGAAGCTGAAATAGGAGGGTCATGAGTTCAAAGCCAACGTGGGCAATTGAATAAAACAGTCTTAAATAGTAAGAAAGAGGAAAGGGAGGGAGAGGGAGAGGAAGGGGAAGGAGAGGGAGAGAGAGATGGAGGAGAGGGAGGTGGGGGAGAGGAGAGGGAGAGGGAGAGGGAGCACTGGCTGGTTTTCCAGAGGACCTAGGTTCAATTCTAAGAACCAGCATGGTGGCTCCCAACCATCTGCAGTTCCAACTGCAGGGAATCAGCCACTCACCTCTGGCCTCCATAGGTCCTGAATTCATTGGTACACAGACATATATGAAAGCAAAAATTAACAGAACATAAAATAGAAATAAATTATTTTTAATGTAAAAAGAGAGATGTAGCTAGAACTCAGTGCCTGAACATCTACCTAGCAACAGGCAAGCCCAAGGTTCAACTTTACACTGAAAAGGGGCGCAGGAGAGACATGGCATAATCCAAATTTGGGAGTGAGAAACAGTTTTCAGAACAAAAAATACTCTTGTTTCATTTCTGATGCTGTGATAAAATACCCTGACCAAAAGCAACCAAGGGGAGAAAGGATTTGTTCAACTGGCACTTCCACATTACAGTCCATTATCAAGGGCAGTCAATGGAGGAACTCAAGCAGTTCGTCATGCCACATCCACAGTCAAGAGCAGAGAGATAATAAACACATCTTTGCACGATTGCTTCTGGAACTGCTTAACTAGCTTTCTTAATGACATACATGTGCATGTACACCGCTCATGTATGCACACAGAGGCCAGAGAGGATATCAGATGTCCTCCTTTATTGATCCCTGCCTCCTTTCCATGAGCCAGGCGCTCTCACTGAACCAGATACTCACTTGTATTTTTAGATAGGCTGTCAGCCAGCAAGCCCCAGTGATCTTCCTGTCTCTACCTCCTTTCCAAGGACTGGGGCAATCGGCAAGTGCACCACCACACCTGCCCTTTTATGTGGGTAATAGGGTTCTGAACTCAGTTCCTATGCTTACATAGCAAGCACTGGACCCACTGGACCATCCCATCAAACACTTTCAATTGGTCAGGCCGTGGTGAGAAGGTGAAAGCACTGGACAAGAAAGAAACTAAGGTGGCAGAAGAAGTAGAGCAAGCTGGCTGATCTGGCAGGGAGTGACAACTGGGAAAGAGGGAAATGAGGAGATAATGACTCCCAAGTCCTTCACACCATGGCTGTACTTGGAACACGACATTGGAATAAAGTTTGGGAATCAAAGGCAGAAAATGGAGACAACTTGGCTTTGAAATAGAGGAGAATGGAAGGTACATCTGCCTGGCTGTGTAATGTATAAACAGAAAGGATGGCCCTTTGTTAGCAGACATAGAAGTTCATTTTCCTCTAGGGAAGGACGTGACACTGGCTCTTCCAGGACCCTGCAGACCTTAAAACAAGAAGGTCCCTCTGGGACCCACCAAGACAGACCCCTGCTGGAGCCATCATATAGATGGAAGGGACTCTGAAGAATGCCTAGGCTATTGTGGGAATGGGGAGATGAGGGTCAGGGATGGGAACAAAGGATGATGTTATGTTGAAGATAAAAGAAGAGCTGCTTCAAAGGCAACTGAGGTGTAGATCAACACAAAGAACATAGTTCGGGAAGTGGGAAAGCCAGGTTCTCCCTCTTTTGAACATGAAAGGACAGCCAATGTCTGCCACATGTGCTTGCTACCCAGTGGTCAAACCCCACCTGGATTCTCTAATACTCCTCTGATGAACATCGTGGAGGATCCCCCTCTGTAAAGAGAAATTGCTTGATCCTTAATGGGGCCTAACAAAGAAGGTGACAGAAATAAACCCCAGGAGATTACAAGTTGGTCTGCCATAAAAATAAATAAGGGAAAAGGAAATCATGGGAGGTGTACACAGTGGAGAGAGTTAGAAGGAAGAGATAGAACACACAACATAAGGGTGGTAGGGTTTACTTGTGGCTCACAATTGGAAGGATAAAAGTCCATCATGGCAAGAAGGCATAATATCTTAGTTAGGGTTTCTATTGCTGTAACAAAACTCCATGACCAAAAGCAACCTGGGATGAAAGGGTTTATTTTGCCTTACACCTTATGTAAGTCATAACTGAAGAAAGCTAGGGTAAGAATTCAGGCCAGAACCTGGAGGCAGGAATTGGAGCAGAGGCCATGGAGGAACACTCCTTAGTATTGTTCTCCATGGCTTTCTCAGTCTGCTGTCTTATAGAATCCAGGACCACCAGCCCAGGAGTGGCACTACCCACAATGAGTTGGGCCCTCCTACATCAATGATCAATCAAGAAGATGGCTTACAGGCTTGGCTTTGCCAGAGGCCAGTCTAGTGGAGCCATTTTCCTAATTGAGGCTCCCTCTTCCGGGATGGTTCTTGTCTGTGTCAAGTTAACAAAACTAGCCAGTCCACATGATAATGACGGTAGCTTGTTATGTGGCACCCACCAGAAACCAGAGCAGTGAATCCATTCTCAGCTAGTGTTCTCTCTCTCTCTCTCTCTCTCTCTCTCTCTCTCTCTCTCTCTCTCTCTCTCTCTCCTTTTATTATAGTATGTTATTTTATGTATCCTATGGCATAGTAGATAGTACCTCTCAAATTCAAAATGGGACCATTCTCCTCAGCCAGTCCTCTCTGGAACCACTCTTAAAGACATATCCAAGGGTGAACTTCACTAATACCCTAGTTACTTAGCTTCTAAACTTTTTATGTGGATGGGTGTTTTGCCTAAATGTGTGTCTGTGCAACATGTACATTCATGGTATCCACAGAAGCCAGGAGAGGCATCATATTGACTGAAATTGGGGTTACACTCAGTTTTGAGCCACCATATTGGTGCTGAAAAGGAAGAGCAGTCCTTGCTTTTAATTACCATGCAATCAAACTAGTTCTCCTTAATCCAGTCAAACTGGTATTCAAAATTAACCATCACAGAAGGTGCTATGAGAGTTCAGATTGTGGAAAGCTCTGCTAATCTTGTAAGGCCAAATATGAAGTCATATGAAGTTTCATTTCAGCTTTTCAGTTCTCATGTTTCCATGGCACTGATGTGGGACAACCATCCACTCAGTTGAAATGGTACTTTGGACTTCAAGTATTGATCTTTTCCCTGGCTAGTGAAGCAGTGTAATGCTGTCTCATGATGTTGGGCAGCAGTGTTAAAGCAGCATTGCAGCAGCCACATGACCTAGAGCAGCCAATGGGGATGCTCCTATGCACCGAGCGGTTAAGATGCCCGGTGGGTGAGAATGAATTTATTTCCTCTTAGGACACTTTATATAAATAATGATTAAAGGCGCATAATACATAAAGAAACATCCATGCATACTCCCAACCGGAGGTCTACTATGGAATTCTTGCTCTTAAGAAGGAGTGATGACCCCCTTCCAAAAAAAGTAACAGTCTAGACAGAAAGCCATTGAAGAAAACTCTTAATAATTGTGGTAAGAGTGCTGAAGTCTAGCTCTCCACAAATAATGTCTTCTTGGGGGGGTGGCGTGGAGAGCAGGTGGGGAATGACTCAGTTTTCTTCAAGGAACTGGTCACCAAGAGTTTGACCACACTCCAGTGAGAATACAAGCAACACAGATTGGACATTTTTTTTTCCTTTTTCTTTTCTTTCCTTTTTTTTTCTTTTTCTCTGTTTTTTGTTTGTTTGTTTGTTTGTTTTTGTTTTTTTGGTTCTTTTGGAGTTTTTTTAGTGATGGAAGGAAAGAAGAGCAGACCTGGGATGACTGGGAACCGAGGGTGTTCAAGGTCTGTGATGTAATATTTCCAAATAATCAATAAAAATATTGTGAAAAAAAAAGAAAGGGTGGTGACATGCAGTCCAAGTCCACTGGATATGAAAGAGTATCCATAGAGGAATTATGCATTAAATCAGCCTGTGGGCATGTCTGTAGGGTAGCATCTTAACTAAGGTTGCTGATATAGGAAGACAAAACCAATTGTGGGCGGCACCATTCCCTAGGCAGGGAAACCTGATGTATGTTACTGTAGTCACATGAAGATGACCAAGCAGTGAGGAACAGAAGTCTTCTTTGAGAGCCAGTAAAGACAGTCTTCCACAAACTATATAAAAGACTTCAGAAGAACTTTCCATCCTTGTCTGAGCCTTAGATGACAGTCCCAGTCAACAGTATGACCACAGACTCACAAAACCCCCACAGCTGGAACTGCCATGCACACTTTGCGTGACAGCAGTTTGTGAGGCAAAAGCTTCAAGGAAGTTGTCTCCTGCAAACTCCTAACTCAGAGGTAGCCCAGACATGTCCTTGCTATAGTCTCGCGTGCTAGGTGTCCCCCAAGATATGATGTACTAACAGCTAGACAAAATTAAACGTTGCTCTCTAACCTCCACCAATGTTCCAACATCCTAGCCAAACCCTGGCTTGAAATTTCACAGGCAATGTTAGACTAATTGCCTCTGGCATTGTTAAAAAGACAATGAAGAGGGTAGGGCATTGAATAGCCCAAAAGATTAACATGGTGGGCCTTTACTAAGGATGGGCGGGACCTTGAGCCAAGTGTGGAGTGTGTGTGTGAGACAGTGTGTAGCAGGAGAGCATTCGAGCCTCATGTGATCTGCAGCCCCCCGCCCCCACCCAGAGCACTCAGGTGTGTGGGGGGGGGAGGGTGCAGTATCTGTCCAGAGAAGATGGCTGCTTTAAGGTGGCCTCAGATGTACCCTGACCACTGAGCTGCCAGATTTTTCTTTTCTCTTTTGTAATGACTGTAAAAGTCTGATGCCATTTTTTGAGAACTACATTCAGAGCCTGCACTTCCATGTGTTGTGTCTGTCATTTCTTCACCAATGCCTTGCTGACCTGTACAGGAACCCTGTTTCTCCCGCAGGCGCAAGAGCCGAGACTGGCCGGCTCATGGCATAGAACCATCAGCTAAGTCCTCATTTTTAAAAGTTCTGAGCACTAAAAACTGTGACATCACAAACATGTACTGTTTTAAACTTCTGGGCTTGGGAGAAGTTTGTTACACAGGAATAAATTACTGGTCGACTGACCTCATTGAAGATTAAACACCACTGTATACTTTATAAATAGCAAATCATTTCTAGCATTGGAGACAAGGAAACACACAATGTGTTTCACCTGCTTACACGTGTATTTCTCAAAGCTCTAAGTGTCCATTATGGGACTGGCAAATTTTAAATAAATTGGTCTTACTGTGATAAATCCTAAACTCTAATTTTTTTTTTTTTTTTTGCAAACTGTAATAGCCTGTTGTTCTGCCACTGACCTCCTTAATGGACAAATACCACATCATTTTAAAGCTTATAAGCTAAAAGATTTAAACATTATCTGCATGATCTTAGTTCTTACAGTATCAGCAGTGCTGGTCCTAGAGGAGAATGAGTTTTGAATGTGTGAAGTCTGAAGCAGCCATGGTCTGTTAGAAATCTATTTTCAGATTCTATTCTCATCTGGACACCATCATAACTCCCCCACAGCTTTTCACTGAGAAAACAGGGGCAACTTCTCAAGAGTCATAGTAGTGAATCACAAGATGGGCCACTAGGTAAAGGCACTTGCTACCAAACTCCTAACTCCTGGTGACCTGAGTCTGTCCCTCCTCCTGCACAGAAGCCACATGATAGAGGGAGAGACACCTTCAGGTTGTCCTCTGACCTCCATACATGCCCCATGCATGCATGCACACCCATGTGCATGCGTGCACGCACAAAACAACTAAATATAATAGTGTTTTTAAAAAGAACTACAGTAGCTAGTAACAAAGCCATCCCTGGCATCTGACTGGACAGACAGACTTTAGATCTATACTTCTAGGGGAAGGAAAAGCTGGCTCACCAGTGTCATCTGATGTGGTTCTTGGTGGCTGAGAAGGACAGTGTCCAGCTACTGAGCAGAAGATGCCATCTTGCTTCCTGTTACTGGTACAGCCTCAGTATAATCTTTATCTGGACTTCAGCCATGTTGTAAATACTTAAGTCTATATAATACATACCAATGGTGTTTAATACAAATTCATATGTCAATAATCTTTATTTCTACATGATGCCATCCCTCCATTTACAATTCTCTGGTCAAACAAAGCCTATATTCAGAAGTGGGTGGCCAGAGTGATGAGCCCAAGTACTCGGAGCACCATGAAACATAAGCACAGTTTTCTGCTGTTTGGTATTTGTTGGTTTGTTTGTTTACTTTTTGGGTTTGACACTGGAGACTCTGTTTCTCTAGAGGGCCCAAACTGGCCTTGAACTCATAACAACACTGGGTTCTCATCTTTTCAAATTCAAAGACCACACAGCTTTGTCCCATCATGTCCAGAACCCATGCTAGCATCAACTTTTAAAGAAACCCTCTCTCCCTCTCCTGTTTGAAGTGAATCTTTCTGGAACATCAAAGGCTTCCTTCTCCTTCAGAGGCTGGGTTTCTGGGACCCATGAAAAGGAAGAAAGCAAACTTTTTGTGTCAGACAGTGCTCTAAACACTGAAGGCAGGTTAGCTGATCTCGTTTACTCAGTAATCCTTTGCAGTTAGTCATGAGTTCAAAATATGGCTGATGCCACTCCAAACCCAGCTGAGGAAACCACCATTTCCCACTTCACACTGAGGACTTTTGGTACCTGGAAGCACAGTCCGACTTAGCTGAGCTGAAGCCCCAGGGTCTCTGGTAGCCTTGAACACGAAGGATTGCCGGGAGGTGTTCTCCGCACCAGCTGCCAGGTTCAGAACCTGCAGATGTTACCAGCACAGGCTTTTAAAACTTCAGAGCCTACAAGGACTTCTTAGTTAAGCCACAGACCCTGAGTCAGTAAGTTCAGAGCAGGGTCTGGGGCTCCTGTAGGGGTCTCAGAATTAGCAGAGAACATATCCAGACACCAAATCCTCAGTACAAAGAGTTGTTATTCTGGAAGGAAAGTTGGGGAGAAGGGATGCTTCTGGGTTGGGCAAGACAGCAACAGATGTTTCTGCAGGAATGGTTTTTAAGGAGAAAAGGGAAGAGTATGGGTTAGGGAGAGTGGGTACATCCTGATTAGACAGGTTAGGTTGTGTAGCCAAATAATGAATTTTAATTGCTGGACCGTGGTGTTTTGATAGTAGAATCTTGGCGATCAGTGTCAGGAATGAGTCAGTGGCCAAATAAGGGAACTGAGTCGACCTTGGGGACTAGCTTTAGGAATGTATCGTAATGATTTACCAAGGGAGACCTGCCAGCATCAGGTTTGTCATGTTTGGGCCTGTTAGAAAGCTTTTTAGTTGCAAGTTGTAAACAAACCCTACAATGACACTCTTGTCATGGATCTGTGACCCACATTTAAAGCATCAAGGTTTACGGGACATCACTGGGGTTATAGCTGTAGAGTCATTCTCAGTTAGGTACAGATATGAGGACAATGCAAAAAGCCCAAGAGAAAAAGAGGCATTTAATTCAAAATGTTCATATGGGCATATAAACCATGATGCTTTGGTGATAACGACCATGTCTATCAGTGGTTTATCAAGTGTTCAGCCCTAAATAATCATGGATACAAATTACTTGATCTTCACAATAATGATTTTTAAATTATTACACCATTTTACAGAAGCTAAAATTTGAGACCAAAAGAGGGGAAAGATCATGCTTGTGACTATTATTCAATGTAGAAGCAGCACTTGAAACCAAGTGATATTCTAAGACATGCTGGACAACTGGTCTCATAAAAAGACCTAACAAGTCCAGTGTACCATAAGCCCAGGGCATGCTAACTGTGTGAGCCAGTGGCTAACATCAAATATTGTGATCTTGGTGATGGCTCAGGGCCTGAGGAGCTGAGCAATCAAAACAACACAGTACATATGAAGATATTTAACAGTGGGTTTCAGGGACAGTGGTAGAAATGAGGATGTTATAGTAGAAGATTGTTTGGTAAATGTACAGGTAATATTAAAAATAACCAACACTGACACACACTGAGATTAGCAGCAGAGGAAAACCTCTGCCATCCCAGAGCCAAAGGGGCAGCCATTACAGTAAAAGGATGATCATAGTCCAAGGAGAGCCTCCTTCATAACCACTGAGCTGCCCATCAAGAACCACACAGATAGACAGTGTAGCCATACAGTGTCATCTGGGCTGCCCAACAGTAACCAAGCAGATCGACAGTATGGTCATATACTGTCATATGAGAGAAGGAAAGGAAAACCCCCAAACCTGTTCCTTTCCTTACCTCCTGGGCACCTTCCTGTCCTGTATTAACTTAGCTCCAGGTGGTATCAACTTGCAAAAGCATCCTGCAGGGTCAGTCTCCTGGACTAGGGATAAGGACGAAGGAAAGGAGAACTGGATGTGAAGGGGAGAAGGAAACAAGAAAATCAGCACAGATGGCTAGGAACCTGCAAACTCTTTTATGTAGGGCAGTTAATCAAGTGTGGATATTTATGGCCAAAGAATGACAACCTGGTGTGAAGACATTTACCACAATGCAACTTGAAGGGTTGACATCTGCAGAAGCAGGAAGATGGTCCACATGGTCTAACAAGCAGCCCAGTGAGAGGGGGAGTAAATATGTAAGTAAGTTGACTCTGATCTAAAGAAGTTTCTTTAAGAATGGAAAAGAGGAACTAAAAGGGACAGCTCAGTCAGTATGATGTCTGCTTTATAAGCATAAAGACACGATTTTGATTCCCAGAACCCATATACTAAAGAAACCAAACACAGAGTTCTAACTCCTGTACTGGGAAGGCAGTGACAGTTGGATCACTGAGGCTCCCTAGCCAGCCAGCCTCATTTACTTGGAGGATGCTTGACCAATGAAAGACCCTATTTCCCAAAACAAAGTGGGATACCTGAGAATCAACAGTCAAGTTTGACCTATGACCTCAACATACATATGTTCACACATGTACATGTGCACTGACATGCACTGACATGCACACATACCTGCATGCATACACTAAAGCATACCTACATACACACACATACCTATGGAGAGGTTTGTTTCCTGGAGCACTGAGTTGGCCTCTCTAGACATCTAAGCATAGGGTAGAAACCATCTGTTAGGGTCTTTAGAGGAAAGATTTCCCCTGTAACAAAGGGTCTACGTGATCTCTGTGGTGTCTGTCAACCTGAAATCATACAAGTATGCCATGTTTCAGCCTGCCTGATCTCATTGAATCAAACTGCACCAAAAGGAACAGTCATGGGACTCAGCTCGGGGCTGGTGGGGCATAGGCCAGCTATTTCCTCACTTCTCCTTGACATTGGGAACCATATCACTTCCTCACCACATCCATCCTGACAGCTGGAGCTTCCTGTCTCATAACAATGTTGCCCCCTGACCTCTCCAGAGGACTGGCACTCCTCCTCGGTGGGGGCATTGCTTGGAGCATCCCAATTAATAATGTGTTTGTTCGCTAGGGTCTCCTGCCTACAGCATGTGAAATGAGCATCCATTGCAGATAAAAGTTTCATCTTTTCACATCTACACATCAATGTTACTTAATGGGACAAGTGGCTAGCCCTGTCTGACTCCAATGGTTCTGAACTGGGGATTTGGTGGGCGGGTAGATCTGAGTTCAGATCTTGGCCTCGATACATAATGGATCTGTAGCCACAAACCATTATCTTCTACTTCTAAAGAAATATCACAGTGCTAATATATAATTCTATATATAATTATTCAGAATAATTAAATAACAATGGGTTCCTAAGACTTAACTACTCAATAAATGGTAGCTGTTTTTATGTCATCTAAAGAGGGACAAGATTGCTATAGGTCTAGGGAAAGGGTAGCATACAAGACAGAGGAGAAAATGATGAGCAAAGAGTCAAGACCTATTTCCTAGTGTCCCCACAGCTGATCACCTATGTGCGTGCCAAATGCCAATCTGCCACTTCATCTCTGGCTAAAAAGATGTAGCAAGCCTCACAGGACTGACTCGCTGTCCTCATGAGGAACAAGCTTATGCTATGCAGGACTGTGCTCCAGGATTTGGAAAGTCACATGCCTGTGTGATCCAGGTAGCTGAGGGCAATGAGTTAAATGAGAAGGTGTTATGTCCAAGGGAATGGAGGGCCCCTCAAAATATGCACATAACATGGGGATAATACAGTGCCATACCCATTGCATGTGGGAGCTGTGATTCCCACAAACACTAAATGGTATCTAGAGATCTGTGAGTCCTTCCTAGCTTTAAATGCTGATGACTAAGTTGAATGTTTAAAACACTCTGAGAGCCAAGCAAAATAATTTGTGAGTAGCAACTAGAGATTTTTAGCATAATGTAATATTCTCTCCTTTCAAAATTAAAATAAGGTTGGGCGTTTAGAGCAGATGTTAGAACACTTGCCCACTCTACACATTCTTTGAGTTTGATCCTCAACACCACATAGAACTAGATATGATGGTGTAACCCAGTACTGGGGAGGTAGAGGATCAGAAATTCAAGGTCATCATTAGCTATGCACAGATTTCAAGGCCTGCCTAATGACAGGAGACTGACTTCTACAGGCAAGCAAATGAAAATAAATCTTACCGAGCAGTGGTGGCACATGCCTTGAATCCCAACACTTGGGAGGCACAGGCAGGCAGATTTCTGAGTTCAAGGCCAGCCTGGTCTACAGAATGAGTTCCAGGATAGCCAGGGCTATACAGAGAAACCCTGTCTTGAAAAAAGAAAGAAAGAAAGAAAGAAAGAAAGAAAGAGAGAGAGAGAGAGAGAGAGAGAGAGAGAGAGAGAGAGAGAGAAAGAAAGAAAGAGAAAGAATTAAAATAAGTCTTTTTCTCTCACCTTGCACAAAAACTTCAGCTCCAAATAAATCAACAATTTAGATGTTAAACCTGCAACCCTGAAACTGCTGGGACAAAGGGTAGAGAACAGCCACCAGATACAGAAAAAGGTCCAGACAGGACTCTAGTCACCCTAAATAAGGCTAACAATCAACAAATGGAACTTCGAGAAATGAAAACACTTTTGTACAGCAAAAGAAATGTCCATCAAGTAAAGAGGCAGCCTTCAGAAGAGAACAAAAGTCTTTGCCAGCTATTCATCCAACAGAAATTAATATCAAGGATACACAAAGGACTCAAACAACAATGCATCAATGAAACTAACAATGCAGTCCAAAAATTCGTTATAGATTTAAACAGAAAATTCCCCACAGAAAAAAAACATAAATGACTAAGAAGTGTTTTTTCAAAAAGTGTTCAACATCATTATGCACCAGTAAAATGTAAACAAAAACTACTTTGAGATTTATTCAAAATCCAGTTGGGATGAATAACATCAAGAAATCAAATGGCAACAAAGAAAATGCTGGTGAGGATGTGGGGGACGAAGAACCCTCACTTGCTGACGGTGGGAGTGTATACTGGTGCAAACACTATGGGAATAGAAGTGGATGTTCCTTAGAAAGCTACCACATGATTCAGCTACACTACTCCTGGGTACATACCCAAAGGTCTCAATGTCTAATAGAGACACCTGATCATCCACGTTCACTACTGCTCTATTCACAATATTTAAAAACAGAATTGACCTGTATGTCCATCAACAGACAAATGGATAGAGGAAATGTGATACATATACAGGATGAAATTTTATTTAACTGCAATGAAAAATTAAATTATGAACGTTGCAGGTAAATGGATGAAACTGCAAGAAAAATTATACTGAGGGAAGTAACCCAGAACAAAAAAAAAAAGACAAATGCCATACAGGATCCAGCTATTTATCTTGGTTGACCACCAGAACTAGGTAAGACCCTGTTGGTGAAGATACAACACAACTTGGATGCAGACTGGAAATAAAATGCCACTAAGCTGGAAACTTCCTCCCTGTGGGTAGCTTTCAGAATTGCAGGCAATGCTATGCAGGCTGCTAGGGTAGAAAAAGCATCAATAGTATTCACGACTCAGTTGTGCAACCTACAAACTGTAATACTAGCATGCCAGCCAGGCCACTGTTGCAATAATGGCACTACTCTTATGGAGCCAACCAACTACTCTCTCATTAGATTTGAAGCCCACTTTGCAGGAGAGATATCATGCCTCGTACTCTATGCCTAATCAAGAAGCCCATGGCTAGAGATGGGGTGGAGCTTACTATATTTTTTCACTAAACTGACACAGCATCAAACAACATCTATGTTTATACCTATATCTGTGTTTATATACATAGACAAATGGTACTCTCAGCATTAGTCAGAAAAGACACTTTTGCATTGAATAGCAGTAAATCCAGAAACACTTGGCTAGTCAAGGCGCTGTGAATAAGTGATGATTGAGTGCTCAGCCCTAATCAAGACATTCATACTACCTCCTCTAATACCCAAGGACTATCCAAGAAGAAATAATGTAAGAGCCAGAAGGCAGGGAGAAGGACCACAAAATGACATCTTCTGGACATGACATAGCCATTAAAATCATGGATTCACAGCAATTCTACACTGGACCTGCAGAAGGCCAGACCTACCAACCGTCAGTCATGGAATGAAAATTGTGGGGTGCCACCCTTCTGGTGAGCTATTCAATGTTGATAGAGTCTAGGGGAGAGATAGTCCTTATATTTATGCAGTTGTTACATATGTTTATGCATGTAGCAACTGCTGAGCCTTCCTGGCTCTATAGGACATTCCCATACCCAAAGTCACAGAGATGGCCCCCTAGATAAACTCAGGGGATAGCAAAACAAAACCTGAGGACACAAGGAAGAGACCTGTGGGGAGGCAGCAAAGCCTACACACTACACACCCCACTGGGAAAAGGAGCTTATCCCAAGAAGAAGCAAGAGCAGCAGAAGAAATGAGACCAAGGCAGCCCTGAGGTTGCTGGGGTCTGGGCCTGCCCTATTTTCTGCCTCCTCAGAATATGGAAGAACTTGAGTTGTTTCAATGCTGCACCTTCAAACAAGTGGCAAGATCTTCAGAAAAGAGCAACAGAGACTTGCTAGCTTTGGACTGCCTCCCATTGTTTCTCCCAGGGACAGCCAGGGGCTCTGAACTACTCGCTCTGCTCTGCAGACGTCTTTGTTGTTGTGTGCTTGCATGCTTGTGCTTTGTTCAATTGTTTTTGTTTTGGTTGGTTGGAGATTTTATGGGGGTTTTTGCTTATTTGTTTTGGTTTTTTTTTTAAGGCTGGACTCAGGTTATTATATAGTTAAATATGGCCTTTTGATTCTCTTGGCTCTATCTTCCAAGTGCTGAGATGGCAGGTGTATACCCCCACACGCAAAGCCTTGTATGTACTAAACAAGTACCCTATCTACTGAGCTACAGCCCCACCTCTCCCACAGATTTCTCATCCCACTCACAAATGAGGAAGTCGAGGCACTACCAGTACAGAAATTGAAAGTGATTTCACCCCTCTGTGTCTATCCTGCAGATAGACTCCAATTAACACAAAAGGTTCCCGATGGAAATCTATTTCAACCTTCCCCATGGGTTAAAATAATCTCCAGGTCTTCCTTTGCAGGGAAGACCTGACTAGTAATACCTGGGGCAAAATGAGCTACAGCCATAAGCTACATCTGACCCACTGCCTGACTTTATGAGGCTTGTGAGCTACGGGTGGTCCTTACATTTGTAAAACAATGTTTGAAAGAGAAGGAAGAAGCAAATAGAGGTCCTGTGACCCACAAAACTTAAAGCACTTGCCCCATAGTCTTCATGCAAAACATGTTTGCTGAGCCATGAGTAGCAAGATCAACTTGCAAAGCAAGTTCTAGTGTTCAGTGAAGCTGCAGTGACCAGCACAGGTAGTCTGATAACATATAGGTCAAAATACAGGATGCAAGTTCTGCAGAGAATAAAGTGTTGGGAAGGATACACAAGAACCTTCATATCAATAGACTGCAGGTGAGACCCAACAGATGTGTTGATACAGAGGAAGCCACTTACATTTTTTGATTACTTCTTATCCTCTTGTTAAGGTTTTATCTTGAGGATTGCCAGTTGGTTAGGGGGCTATCCTGGAATGTTCTTGGGTCTGAGTCTATCTAGAATATCTCCCAACACAGAACCATTGCTTTGCTAGTGATGGTTGGCTGTAACTGTCAACTTGACACATCCTAGGATCATCTGGGAAGACAGTCTCAGGGAAGGACTGTCTACATTGGATCAACTTGTCAGTATGTCTGTGAGAGATTGTGTTAAATAAGTTAATCAATGTGGGAAGATTCTGCCCAATGTGAGCAGCACCATTCCTTAGGCAGGGATGTTAGACTGTATAAGAGTAGGGAAATCAAGCTAAGCATAAGAAATCAAGCAAAGAAGAAAACATGCATTCCATGCATTCATGTTTCTCTGCTATTGACTGAGGAGACTCAGGCCCAGCACCCTTTAGGACACAGGAACTGGGGGTTCCAATTCCCTTCCCAGCAATGACCCCCCAACACCCAACCCTAAAGCCAGAGCTAGTATTGGATCAGAGGGATGCTTAATTTCAAGACAGAGTAGAAGCGGTGAAGAATAAAAGAAGCTGGTAATAGAGCACAGGCAGAGATTTCTCCTTCTTGGGCCCCAGGAGGCCAACAATGAACAGACAGGGTAAAGGGACTGGAACATAAATTTTTTACTGGGAAGTTGAAAAAGTATGTAAGTGTTATCTATAACCCTTTCAGATCACATTATATAAACAGAGCCTACACAGTCTCCCAGGAAAGCTGTGTGACCTTGGTAAGCCATACACTCTCTCTGAACCCCCATGCTCTAACTTCCAAAATGAAGAGGTTAACCTGGATCAGGAATCACCAACTATTAATTCACCAAGTCACGGGGTCTGGCCTTGTCGGAGGGTCAAGATGGAGGCTGTGCGGAACAACAAGATTCTTGACCTATTTAAAGTACAGAGCCCTCTGTGACCCACAGATGGCTGCCAAGAGGGAAGGCAGATCAATGCCACGCAGGAGAAGCTAGGAATTCACACTTGGAACTGATGGCAGACAACACCCTGGGGGACAAAATAATTCCATCCATGAGAACCATGCAGACCTATTGGCCACCTCTAGCCAAAACCATTAAGAGACATTTGAGGGCAAATATCAGAAACCCTCCTACACCCCAATTCCACAGAGCTTCCATTTATGTCAACTAACAAAACCCTTCCATCACTTCTCCCAGCCATGTCTCCTGCTCTTTGTAACAAAAGGCAACTGGTGAAATACTGAAAATGATATTGCCAAGCAAGGAAAAAGGGTTTCTGCAGCCATCAGTGGGAGGAGTGTTCTCCAGGGAAGCTGGTACCCTCTTCACTCACAGGACTGACTGCCTTTTCCTGGGGACCATTCTAAAGGCAACTGGAGGGATTCGCCTCTTTCCCTGACTCTGTCTTCCCCTCACCAGCATTCTCTGCTTCTTTTCACCCACACTAGCAGTTTCCATGCAAGGGTTCAGGCATTCAATCTAGATGCGACAGCTGCCCCGCCCCCACCACCACCAGCAGCCAACCATGACAGCCAGGCTCATTCTTCATCCTGATGTGGCTGCAAGCAACACCAGGCTCCCTGGTGACGATCTTATAGTGCCTGGAATACCAAAAGCCCTGAGACTGAGATGGCTGCACATTTGTAAACACATGCATGTGCACGTGTGGTGGGGACAATCCTAGGATTCATCTGAATCCTCAACACCCTTTTGCGTGCCCAGAGCAGTGAAAAAAGCCTCACATCGGAAGTGACAGAAACTCACTCCCATCTTACCCAGCCATAATACCCCACTGTACCCTGAGCAGAGCCAAATCCTGCATCCAAGGTGCCTTCTGGACAGAAACAACTGATTCCTCATCTCCCTACCAGCTGCTCTGTTTCCCAAAGTGTACACATAGGTCACGCAAATATTACCCCCAGAGCTGCCTTACTTGGTGGGGGACACATGTTCAAACTGAACAAAAAAAAAATAGTTTGGCCAATCCTATAATCCTGTTGGGGGTAGAGTTATTGGAGGACCATGGGTAACACCTTTCAACTAACAAGGAGTTGTGAATAGGAATGGGCATCTACTCTCTCCCAGCCACCAGAAAATACTACTGTGCACTCACGGAAGGAACAACAAATAGCACTGAAAGCCCTTGCCAGACCTTGCACTCAGTGTGCCGTGTCTGTGTGCATATACGTGTCCAGGTGTATGTGCATGTGTGTGAGGGTGTGTATGCACAAAGTTGACATTGGGTGTCTTCTCAACTGTTCTCCATCTTACTTTTTAAGGTTCATTGTTATTTATACTATTTACGTGTGTGTGTGTGTGTGTGTGTGTGTGTGTGTGTCTGTGTGTGTGTGTGTGTGTGTATGTGTGTATGCCATGTGTGTGAGAGTGCTTATAGAGGCCACAAGAGGGTGTCAGATAATCTGAAGCTGAAGTTGCCAGTGTTTGTGAGTACTGGGAACTGAACTCAGAATCCTCTGGGAAAGCAGCCAGTGCTCTTATCAACAGAACCATCTTCCCAGCCCCTCTCTATCTTATTTTTTTGAGACAGAGTCTCTCACTGAACCTGGAACTCACCAATTCGGTTAGGCTGGCTAGCTAGCAAGCTCCAGAGATCTCTCTCTAGCTTCACATTGCTGGGATTACAGGCACATACTATCACAACTGACTCTTCATATTGGTTCTGAGGCTCAAGACTCAGGTTCCCACCAGTGTGCCCTAACCACTCTACCAACTGGGCTGTCTCACGACAGCCCTCTACTGAATGCTTCCCTCTCAAGTTATTGAAGTTCTTTAGATCCCATATAAGCTCAGGACACTAAGCACAAAAGAGGTCCCGGGCACTGTCCCCGGAGCTTGCACCTTCATCATGACGAAAGGTGATCCACCATGGGGAGAGAACGAGGCAGAGGAAGGCAGATGAAAGTGAAGTCCAACAGTCTGAGGCTCTGACTCTTCTGAAGTTCATCGCTCCTCATGAATTATTTTACCTTCTCAGGCCACTATTTATCCCTTCTCTCAAATCCAAGTAATAGAACTCATGGCATGCAGTCTAAGAAGCCAAACACAAGCCAGGGCATCCAGCTTGCCTGCAGAGAAGCTAAGAGAAGTAAAGAAAACAAACCTGAGCTGACAAGAGTGCATCTCTGTGTCTTTGAGACTGCCTTCAAGGGTCCCAAGGTTCTGCTATGACTCGGTGAATTCTTAGAACCTAATACTTTTCATTCTAAATAACAATCCATTAATATTCATTCCAATGACCCAGGGAACTCCACTGGGAAACTTCATCTCTGGCCTCAAGGCCCCAGCCCCTTGGGTGAGGGTCCCAAGAGTATCTTGTAGATTCTCTAGTATCCACAAGAGGGCACCCATTTCCACTCCTATGCTGCTTAAAGAGCCTGTGTTTCAGGCAGGCTGGCTTCAGACAGCCTCCCACCTCTGTTGCGTTTGTGTGGTTTCTCAGCAAAACTGGAAAAAACCAAGATACTGGAATAGCAATGGAGAAAATAGTCATATTTGTTTACCCCTGTAGATATCCAAACATATTTGAAAGGTGAATTCTGGGGTGAGAAGATGGCTCAGGCAGTAAAGTACTTGCTGGGCAAGCATTAAGACTTTGGTTCAAATGCCCAGTACTCACATAAAAAGATGAGTCTGGTGATACACATCTGTAATCTCCAAAGTGGAAAATGGATCCCTAGAACTTAGTGCCTAGCAGGTTCAGCATAAGGAGACCTTGTCTCAAAAAAACAAGGTGTAGTAGAGAAAGATACCCAATGTCAGCCTCTACACACACATACACACACACACACACACACACACACACACACACACACACGTCCCTCCTGCTGGATCCTCTAATGTTCTTGATCTCCCTACTCAAAGTCTGGAAGAAAAGAGCATGCTTCTTGGTGGCTGTGAGGTTGTGCCTCCCCTGACCCCTTCCCTAAGGGTCTCTGATGCTCTTGAGGAGGATTCTTTCTCTCTTTATCAAATCGCAGGCCTCCTTGGAGAGATGGCCCCAGAGACCATCGCTACCCACTGGGTGCCGAAATGTGTTATCATTAAGCTCAACATGTTATTTAGTTAATTAAATGCCATGCTTTTGATGGCATTAATTAGATCCACTGCTGACTCCTCAGAAAACAGAAACAAAACAAAATGAAAACATCACCCCAGACCCAGGGAGATGCAAGGGAGCCAAAGCAAGACCCTGCTGACTCCCTCTCTCCTCCAGGACAGAATTAGCCCAAATGAGTCCTGCAACAAACAGCTCTGTGAGCTTTCTAAGGTCCCTTTCCTTTGCAGGATGATGTTTGCTAATGTCCCTGGTGTTTCACAATATTCAACGTTTCTATAAATAAAGGTACAATTGCCTCTTACATGAGTATATTTGATGTAACAGTTTAGAGCTTGCTGCACACTCAGCTGTGTTTCCTCCTTCCCAAGAAGCTGAACGTGCAGAGCTGCAGAATCTCAGCAATGACCAAGGATGGAGGTGAACAAGTGACCAGAGGGTCACCGCCAGGCACTGCCAAGAGAGCAAAGCAGACCATGAGGCTGCTCGGGGCTGAGGCAAAGACGCCAGGTACAGATGGGGGTCACTGAAGCTCAGTTATTTCTTATCAACTAGAACCCTCTCTCTAGGGGGAAGAGAAGTGTTCTTAAGATTCAGGGAGTCATTGAACACCATAAGGCTCAGAAGTTTCTTGAAACTTACAAAACTCACAGGCTGCTCTCCAAGGTTATGAAACGAGTGACAATCGTAAGCAGAAGAGACTGTTCAGCTGAGCTGTCTAGGGTCAAGCTCAGAGGCTCCAGGGATGCAGCTTTCCTGCATTATCACCCATGCTGGGGGTGAGATTGGGAGTGATACAGATATTATACTCTGTAACTGTCTGGCTTATCAAGCTATACCTGAGTAGGATATTTGCTTAGGCCTGTCGTCAGTGTCCTGTCTGAGGCAAACATATGTCTGTGTCTCCTCAGGAAGCCACATAACAGAAGCAGAATTCAGTAGATATAAGCTAAGTGTGATGATGCATCCCATAATACCAGCATTCAATATGCTGAGGAGGGAGAACTGCGAATTCAAGGCTGGACCTGTTTGAGGCATAGTGAGTTTAATGTTGACCTGAGCTACATTAGACCTTTTCAAAAACCCCAAACCAGAAAATAATAACACAATAACATACATGCATACATACATACATACATACATACATACATACAAACAAACATACATACATACATACATACACACCAGAATAGACCATTTGAGTTAAAAATGTGCCCAGTGGTTGAGTGGTTGCTTTCTGTTGCTGTGATGAACAGTGACCCAAAGCAACTTAGGGAGGTATCTTAGTTCCTTTCCTATTGCTGGACAAAGACACTATGACCAAGGAAACTCATAGAAGAAATGGTTATTGAGGGATTTCAGCTTCAGAGGGTTAGAGTCCATGATCCCATGATCATCATGGGCGGGAACATTGCAGCAGGCAGGAAGGGGTGTCACTGGAGAAATAGCTGAGAGAGGGAGAGAGAGAGAGAGAGAGAGAGAGAGAGAGAGAGAGAGAGAGAGAGAGAAACAGATTCAGTCAGATTCAGTCAGGATGCAGGATCTAGGATTAGCACTATGCTATAGACATGAGCCTCAATGTAATCCCCTATAAAATCAATGAGTCTGTTGCTTTTACTCTTAGTATATAGTATTTTATGGTTCTGACAGACTGAACACTTTTTGTTGGGGCCCTAAGGCTTCTCAGAGGTTCTGGATTTTCAGTTTCTCCTCAAAGTGTGAGCCTTTTACAAACTCTGGCTATACCCACTGTACTAGATCTGGGCATGGTGAGTGAACTGACAGTGCCGTGCATTGTTTATGACAACAGCACACAGTAGGTCGTCACAGAAGATGGCCTGTCTTAGAGTTTTATTGCTGAGAAGAAACATTAGGACCACGTCAACTCTTACAAAGAAAAACCTTTGCCTTGTAGTTCAGAGGTTCAGTCCATTATCATCATGGTGGGCAGCATGTTGGCATGAAGGCAGGCATGGTGCTGGAGAGGAGGGTGAGAGTTCTACATGTGGATTCACAGGCAGCAAGAAGAGACAGTGAGACACTAGGCCAAACTTGAGTTTCTGAAACCTCAAAGCCCACCCCCTAGTCCCCTCCAGTGATATATTTTCTCCAACAAAGCCACACCTACTCCAACAAGGCATACCTCCTAACAGTGCCATTCCCTTTGGACTTCCAGGGGCCATTTCTATTCAAACCACCACCACACTATCCTAATATCTCACATGCAGACTGCAGCAATTTTGATTTTTACATTAGATAAAAGAGGTTTGATGGTTTGCATTGCTCACCAGGTCTGAAAATATTATCAAATACCCAGATCCAGCCATGCCCTTGAAAGCTAAGATGCTATGGATTCTCTACTTGTATGACTCAGTTGGTTCCTGCTGTAAACTTCCACTGCCTTTAAAGTTTCTAGTTTTGAGTCATCCTATAATAATCCATTTCTGTTATTTGTAACTGAAAGTGTCCTGAGACCATGCAATCTATGTGGAGTATAAGACCGATGTGCACAGTATTTAACAAAAGTAGATTTAGATGTCTCTACAGGATTTCTTTTTCATAGGTCAAGAAGGAGAAATTGTAAAGCCAAGATGATGCTGATGTCAAGAGCTGCCAGCCTGAGCTGCAGAGCTATGCTGAGACGCCCTTTGGCCAGGCATGCTGAGCATTCTAACCAGTCTATAGTTTGCTCCTTGGAAACTGAGCAGCCCAAACAAAAGTCTCTGCTTTCTGTGGTACAGTGAAAAGCAGGCAGCAGGCTTTGAACAGTACGTAAGCAATGTGATTGGACAGTGTCCTAGGAAGAGTTTCTAGTGCTGTGAAGAGACACCATGACCATGGAAACTCTCATAAAGGACGGAATTTATTTGAGGCTGGCTTACAGTTTCAGAAGTTTAGTCCATTATCATCATGGAGGGAAACATGGTAGCATGCAGGCAGACATGGTGCTAGAGAAGGAGTTGAGAGTTCTACATCTGGATCCACAAGCAGCAGGAAGAGACAGTGATCCACTAGGCCTGGCTTGAGCTTCTGAGACCTTAAGCCCACCTTCAGTGACACATTTCCTCCGACAAAGCCACACTTCCTCCAACAAAGCCACACTTTGGAATAGTGCCACTTCCTATGCACCAATGTGGACCATTTTTTTTAGTTCAAACTGCCACAGATAGCAATTTGTTGAATTCTCATTACCTGCCAGAAATGTTCCAGTGTTCATTCTCATAATTACCCTACAAAGATGCGTGCGTGCACACACATACACACACACATACACACACACACACACACACACACACACACACACACACACACTATTCATGTTCAAGATCAGAGAGGTTAAGTATATGTTGTTCCTTCCTTTGGTCATAATTGGTCACTAGGGGCCAATAAGATGGGTTTAATCTATAAAATATTTGCTTTGTAAGCACTGAAGACCTGAGTTTGGAGTCTGAGAAACCAATTCAAAAGCAGGACATAGCAGCACATGCTTGTGATCCCAGAGATGGTGAGATGGGGGTTGAGATGGGTGGGTCTCTGGAAGCTCCTGGACCAGCTACCCTAGCCTACATGGTAATGCTCCAGACCAGTGGTAGACTCTGTCTCAAGCAAAAACAGAATGACATGCCAAGTTGTTTACTAACTTCCATATACTTAGTGTGCATGTGTGCAATCCCACCTGCATAGACACATGCACATACAGGATAGATAGGTAAGTAGATAGATAGATAGATAGATAGATAGATAGATAGATAGATAGATAGATAGATAGATAGATAGATAGA
>JADRCD010213454.1:3929-14162 GCA_019843815.1 Montemys delectorum
GAAGAAGAAGAAGAAGAAGAAGAAGAAGAAGAAGAAGAAGAAGAAGACAGAGAAGGAGAAGAAAGCAGAGAAGGAGAAGATGATGATTCAGGGAAACAAATGAAAATGGGTAAAAGATACAACAACTTCTAATAAAAATCATATTGATACTACAGCATAGCCAGCCCCCAATTGACTCAGACCTCAATGTCAAACACCAATATAAAATTCATAGAAGATAATGTAGGAGAACATTTAAAATGACTTTAGTTTAGAGATGTGTTTTAAAATAAATAGCAAGTACACAACACATGGAAGAAGGATCTGGTGAGATGGAGTTCTTTAACATTAGTATCTACTGTGTAAAAGTACTGTCTAGAGAATGGAAGGCCATTGACCAATTAGGATAATTAATTAATTAATTAATTCATTTTTAATTTTGGTATCTGTTTACTTCTCTTTACATCATCCAGAGCAAGAAGAAGGAATACATTATACCCCACCACAGCAACAGGCCTTCTATGTATTTTTTTCCATTAGTGTATTTATTTATTTATTCACTTTACATCCCAATACTAGCTCCTTTCCTCTCAGTTTCCCCTTACACATAGCTCCTCCACCAACAACTGAAGCCTGGGCTATCCCTGTTGCCTGCCTGAGAATTTCATTCCCCTAACTGGGCTCTCTTGTCTGACGTCAGTGGGAGAGGCTGTGCCTAGCCCTGTATTGACTTGATATACCAGACTGGGGTGAAACCCACAGGAGACCTCTCCCTGCACAGGAGGTAATATATTTTAAAAGTATAACTAAAAAACAAAACTTGATGTCCAAAATACACAAGGAATGTTTAAAACTCAATAGCAAATTATAAATAATCCACTTTAGAAAATAAATCAAAGGTCTTAACATATTCCCCAATAGACATATGATTGGCAAATACGTACAGGAAAAGATGTTTCAAACCATGTGCCATCAGGGAAACATAAACAAACATGATAAATCATTATATGCCTATAGGAATGACTCAGATTTAGAACGCTGATGAAAGCAAATACTGAAGAAGTATGAGCAATAGGAACTCTTCTTAATTCTGGTAGGGATAAAAATGGTCAGTTACCAAAATACTTGGACAGCATTTCACTAAATTAAGCATACCATATAATCCTAAAAGCATGCCAGTATTTATTTGAACTTCAAAGGAGTTCAAATCTGATGCCCATACAAAAACTACACACAAGTAATGATAGAGATTTTGTTGATAATTTCCCAAACTTGGAGGCAACCAAGGTACTTCTCGGTAATTACCTGGATAGACTATGGTACTCACGGACAACAAAATACTCAGTGCTCAAAAGAAAGGACCTGTTAAAACACAAAGTATGTGAAGAGACCATGAATATATATTAGTGGGTATAAGAAGCGGATTTGAAAGGGAGTGATTCCAGGTATTTGGCATTGTGCTTACTTTGAAGACAATGAGAAGACCAGTGATCACAGTGGTTGCACGGAGAAAGAAAGGGAGACTATGTAGAATGTAGGGGTGTTTTGTAGTGAAGTTGTCTTTGTTGCTAGAGTGGTGGGCATATCATTGTGCATTTTCTCAAACCCACAGACACACACCCAAAAGTGAGCTCTAATGCAAACTGTGGGTATTAGGTGAAAATATGTCTAAATGTTCATGGATCATAACAAATGCACTGTGTCAGTAGAGAACAGTGGCAATGGAGGAGCATGTGGTGGGTAAATGGGGATGCAGGAGATTTGCGAGGACCTTGTCTTCTAATTTTGCTGTGAATTATTGATTTAAAAAGACTGACACATGAAATCTACACAATGCCTCGTCGTCAAATGAAAACAAAACAAAACAAAATACAAACAAACAAAAAACTTCCGCCCTTTAGTTCTACCCTAAATCAACTGAGACCAAATATGTAGAAGGGTAGCATCCTGTCAAACCCACTGATGTCCTAGGTTAGCATCAGAAGTGCCAAGCTGTCCTAAGCCTGGAACCGCCTTACCTGGGATCCATCCTTTATTGAAGACACCAAATCCCATGCCATTGTCTGTTGCCAAGAGGCACTTGCTGACAGGAACCTGGTGTGGTTGTTCTCTGGGAGGTTCTGCCAGCACCTGATCAATGCAGATGTAGAATCTAGCAGCCAACCATCAGACTGAGCTCAGGACCACCGGTGGGGGAGCTTGTGGAAGGACTGGAGGAGCAGAGGGAGATTGCAACACTATAGGAAGAATTACATCGGCTGGCCAGACCACCCAGTGCTCCCAGGGACTAGACCACCAACCCAGGAGTGTACAGGGAGGGGCCCTTGGCTCTAGATGCATATGGAGCAGAGGATGGCTTTGTCCGACATCAATGGGAGGGGAGGCCCATGGTCTTGTGGCGGTTTGATGACCCAGCTAAGGGGGATACTGGAGAGGTAGGGCAGGAGAGCACCCTCATAGAGGCAAAGAGGAGGGGGGAGAGGGCAGATGTGGAGGAGGGTTGTGGAGGGGTGACCGGGAAGGGAGATATCATTTGAGATGTAAATGAATAGAATGATTAATTTTAACTTAAAAAAAAAAATCGGAAGACAAGACCAGCAATCGGTGTTTCACAGCCCTTCCAAGTGGTTCTGACCCGATCTCAAATCTGAGACTTGGCACTGATGATAGAGAAAGGAGCAGTGTGGGTAGCTGCATAGGGAGGTGAGCAGAGGCTCCAAAATCCTTTTCTCTTTAAAACACTCTGTCACATCTGAGTCTTTCTATAGTCCGTACTGAGGTAGCTTTATGTTTTAGCACAGCAGTTCTCAACCTGTGGGTCACAACCCTTTTGGGATTGATCATATATCAGAGATTCCCATTATGATTCATAATGGTAGCCAGATTACTGTTACAAAGTATCAACAAAACAATTTCATATTTGAAGGTCACCACAACATGAAGGAATGTTTTAAAGGGTCACCGTGTTAGGAAAGTTGACAACCACTGTGTGAGAGGATCAACAAGTACTGGCTTTCCAGAAAGAGAACCCAGGGATTTCGCTTCTGTCCCACAGACCCACCTCAGGCAGGGCCTGTCACTGTCTTTGCACAGCTGTGGCCAGCAGCTACTTGCTTTCTTGCAGTCACCTGGCTCTGGTGTCCTTTCCAGGCCACTGGACCCTGAGCCTCTCAAGGACAGAGATAATGTCTTTGCTGTCCGTGAGGCTAGTGAGGCTCTGACAGTTAAACAAAAGGTCAATAAATATGAATGAGGTTTAAGTGAGTGGAGATGAGTAAAGTCAGCTGACACAAACTGTTATAGCCATCATAATTTATTGACCAGCTTTAACTTCTCAGCGAAGAGCCCTTTAATGATGATAAGCGTACACCCATCGGCCACTTAAACCTCCCAACCGTACTCAGGTGTTGCTGTTGCTTTTTCACTAATGTTACTTTTACAGCAATGAAGAATTCACTCAAAATGCTTCAGCAGACATCAAGGCTGCCACCAGAGGAGGAAGAGATGGAATTCAGATTTCCAGGACTGGGGTGAGACAATGGAAAAATACCAGTGAATGTCGGGAAGGGATTGGCCAATGCAGTAGGCCATCTGTCCACTGATGGCTGTTTATCCTGTCCTCCAACACAGAAGCCAGCACAGGCCCTTGCTCCTTTTTTTTTTTTTTTTTTTTTGTTCTTTCACTACCTATTAATCTTTTTTTGAGACAAGGTCTCTCTACATAACCTTGGCTATCCTACAACTCTCATGTAAACCAGGCTGGCCTCAAGCACACACTGATCCACCTGCCTCAGCCTCCTGAGTGCTGGGATTAAAGGTGTGTGCCACCCTAGCCAGCATCACTTCCTTTAAATATTGACTAATTGTTTTAATAACCCACTGAGTCCACTCTGCACTGTTCATACACTAATGGGTGTGAGCTCTTCTGCTGAAAGAGAACATGAAGTTGTGGGGGAGGTGGATACGGCTTAGAGGAGTTAGGAGGGAAAGTGGGAGCAAAAATGATCATAATACATTATAGGAAATGCTCAAATAGTTGATAAACATATTTTAAAAAGGTTGACATAAATAACAGTTCAAAATGTAAATAAAATTTATTTCTAAATGATAAAAAAATCTTTTTAAAATGCAAGATAACTTGCAGTTCCCCCCCCCGTTGTACATTTTTAATTGAAAACAATGTTTTCCTACAACATATTCTGCATAGTTTTCTTTTTCCCAACTTCTTCCAGATCCTCCAACCACCCAATTCTCTCTCTCTCTCTCTCTCTCTCTCTCTCTCTCTCTCTCTCTCTCTCTCTCTCTCTCTCTCTCTTTCCCCCCTCTCTCCAACAAACAGACAAAAAAAGCAAACAAAAATAAGAAAAAGCAGAATAAAAAAATACAAGAAACACACAACAAAAGCCATAAAATACACGATGGAATGAATGGAAACAATGTGTAGGTCCACCAACTAGTAAATGATCTCACGGTAAGTAAATAACAGAAATCGGGACTGAAGTCAAATGTCTCCAGAGGCTGCTTATCCACTGAGATATCCTGCAGTGGATAAGCAGGATATACATGGGAAAAGTAGGCAACCACTCTTGGACAAGTTCTTCCTCTCTGAGTCTCAACAGTGCTATGTGCTATACAAGCTTGTCTGAATATACCAATACCTAAGCCAGACTCTGCTAAGAGTTTGATGTACAGTGAGAGTAACCCTGCCACTATACCTTTCTTCAAGTACTTACTTGGAAAGCAGGAGACTATGTGAACACACAGGTAAATTTTGGAAAGCCATCCCTTGGTCCCTACGCCTACCTGTGTGGGGACAGTAAGGTATGTGGAGGTTACTTAGTTAGATTGATGGTCAGAGGAGGTATCTTTGAGTTAGGATGATTAAGCCAAGGCTTGAAAGATGAAAAATAGCCAACCAGCTGTGTGGGAAAAAATGCTCTGAGCATGAGGAAATGCCTTGAAGCTATTGAATTTAAGCAAGCTTATTTTTTCTAAACACTAAAAATAAAATTTCTATCATTTGAGGGCCAAGAATACTTTTTAAGATAGCAAGGAGCCTGACCATATATTTTTCTGGAAAGTAATGCTAGTTCCTATAAAAATCAAGATCCAAATCACAATAAACTACACCTGACCCTATTTCTTGCCTCCTTCACAGCCCAATGTGAATAGGAGGTCTCTACTCCACACAGTCATCTAGGACCCTGGATCCTTCCACATGCATCTCCCTCACAGTCTAAGACCTATCTATATCTAGGCCCCTCAGAGTAGAAATGCTAAGTATTTCTTCAGCTCATATTCAACTGCCAAGAAACAATGATTCAGCTATAGTTAACCAAATGACCCAGAACATTTAGCCAAGTACACTAGAGAAATACCTCATCCTAGAGCTAAGACTGCAAGTAAGGTAGCTCCAATTAAATGTTGCCTTTTATAAGAGTTGCCTTGGTCATGGTGTCTGCTCACAGTAGTAAAATCCAAACTAAGACACTATCTCTAGTATTTGAATATGAGGAAATACTATGTATGACCATACAAGCCCATTTTTGAGGAATATAATGAGGGCACATCCACTCTGTAGATCATTAGGTAACTATCCAAAGAAATGGGCACATCCACTCTGTAGATCATTAGGTAACTATCCAAAGAAACCATCTGTAATCCTGTCATGAGAGATGTTTGTGATACATCAAGTGCAAAAGTAAAGTATAGTGTGGGGCACATTGTTCATAACAGCAATGACAGCAACTACAAGCTCGGACTATTGGCAATAGAAACAAATACTGTTCAGGTATTATGTGATATTACAAAGTTCCTAGTGATATATACTCTCCATAAATTAGGCAAGGTGTAAATTAAAATGTCATTTTATCTAATTCATGCTGATAGAAACTATAACCCTTAGACACATATAGTGGAACACATATGAATCTATGTACATACATATGCATACACATATGTAGAGATATATATAGTCAGCTAACATGATACATGCACATAAACAATTAAAATCCTGTGTTCTAGTATAACATGTGTAAACCACTTCAAGAATACTTACCAGAAAGCATACAGTCATGGCCACTTCATTTAAAACTAGCTTCCCCAAAGATCATATCTTTAGATATCTCCAAGTACTTTGCTACAATGAGCTTTCTTTTAGTTTTTCTTGCTACAAAAATAGCACTTTTGTTAAATTCCAATGAGGTATGCAAAAGCAAGTTAGGGAGCTGGAGAGCTGTCTCAGCAGTTAAGACACATACTGCTCTTCCAGAGGACCCAACTTGAGTTCCCACCATGCACATTAGGCAGCTCACATCACAACTGCTGTTAACTCCATCTCCATTTCAGCTCTAGGGGGATTTTATGCCCTCTTCTGGCCTCCTTGAGCACTGCAGGCACACACATCAATCTACATACAGATACACACAACTGTTTTTCTTTCTTTCTTTTCTTTCTTTCTTTCTTTCTTTTTTTTTTTTTAAGGTTTGAATTACTTTTAAATTTGGATTTTGCCCCAAACATGAAGGGCCAGAGGAGAAATTGAAAAAAGACTTAAGAGAGGACTGAATTTTAGACAAACATAAACTGGCAAATGGCTCATGAACAAACTGAATATACTATTCCAGACCAGATTTAGACTCAATGATCTATGTATGCTGAGCCTGTAGATGACATCTTTTAAAATCCTGCTTTTCTACTCTTTATTGTTTTATTTTCTTCTTTCTTTCACCTTCTAATTTTTTCTCATTTTTCTATCTAGATGGGACTTTTCTCAAGTAATACGAGAGGACTTTGACACTCCTCAAAGATGAGGAAATCTGGACTCTAGCGTCCATTCCAACTATGACGTCATGTTGATGAATCCAGCAAGCAAACCCTACTTAGCATATCCTGTGTGTTATCATTTAAGGGCAATGCTATCTGTGCATGCCTTCACCGCAAGAACCTAGCAATGAGGTCCCGAAAAGGTGGCGAGTTTCCTGGCCCACTGCAGGCATAGTCCTGGCTTAGTGTCTAACTCCTGGGAGTGCTAACTCTGCCCAAAGAATCCATTTAGTTGACAGCATGCTGACTTGTACAGCTTGTACTAGGAGTCTGGGAGTCATTATACACCCCTCATTAGCATTGAAAAACCATCTGTTGGTCATTAGAAAGCAAACATTACATATAATACATTAGGCCCTAAAAACAATTTAATTAACATCAAGTTGTAGTCAAAATCCTCAATATCCAGGGAATTGTAAGATCAGGAGTAACTATTCTTTTCCCTTTATCTCTTGATCAAATAGGGAATTATATCAGGCCATAGTCCAGCAGGCTCTGGGGGATGTCTAGCTGAGATTTAGTGACATCAAACAAAGGTCATTGACAGGTGACCATTTTCTAGAATTCTGTGGTCAATGTTTGAACTTTGACTGTGGGTGAAATAGTGTTCTCTCTACCAGACACCCTAATCATAACACAAAGGGGACAAAACTGCACTCCCCTTCACTGGTAGAGAATGGTTTTCCACTCTAGTATTTGAGATATCACCTTTGAAAGAGGTCTAAATCAGGAGCAGGAGAGAGAGAGAGAGAGAGAGAGAGAGAGAGAGAGAGAGAGAGAGAGAGAGAGAGAGAGAGGGGACCTGGGCCCAGCTCTGCCAACTTATTATATTATATGAATGATCTTGGGCAAGCTGACTCAACTTCTCATTCCTTTCCATTATTGGCTGAGCAGAGAGTCTTACTTGGGGCTTTGAGAATTCTACCTGACAAAAACCACATGTCCATTTTGGACTTACAAATGGCCCAGTTTAGAACTGTAGACTCATAATTGCCTGGGCTCTAGGTAGGTTCCACAAGGTAGCATTTCAGTGTGTAAGAATCATGTTCCCAAGGAAACAGTTTGTACTCCATCTTTGTTGATGGCACAGTCCAGGGGCCATTCCACAGCAACCACTTCTCCAGAGTATTCTAGGCAACATATACATATCTCCATTTCCCCTGGCCCCTGGACATGAGTACCAGTGATATCTATCAGGGTACAATAAGATAGATATTAGGCTAGACTCAAGAATATCCACTTCAAGCTTCCTGCCTTGATCCACACACAAAAGTCTTTCATTAGATGAATTTATCTCTTTCCCACTTAGTCCTAAGGCACAAACCCTGCACCCCCCTTCTCAGGAATTTTACTCCCTTCTTTAGTCATCTGGATGGTCTTTCTAGTGCCTACTTTTTGCTCACCATCCTGTTGATAACACAGAGGCTAAGGATGTGCTGTTTGCCCTGGGGATCTCAGAGGCAAGTGAAGGTATACCAATAGGGAACTAAAATCCAGTGAAAGGAATGGCTGAGAAATAAGGTGTACTTCTAGCCCTCACACACAAACTGTAGTTCTGACTCCACCAGCAAGCTTGACAAAAAGCCAAAAATCTCTTGAGTAGAGCCTGCAGCTCCATGATATATTGCTGATCCGTTATATAGAAACCTCTGGATTCATCCCTGACACCATTAACCAAAGTAGCCTACATTGTTGGATCAAGTCTGAGTGGCACTGCTACAGAAGACTGAAGTAGAATAGACTGCCATTCTGGTTTGTGTGGGGCTGGAGGTATCCTAGCATGGCAGAGCTGTAGAGACAGAAGTTGGATACTTCCAAGCAATTCAGAATGGCCAGGCATCCTAAGCAAGATGCACACTAAACTAGACAACGATGGAGGAATTGAGCAGATTCAAGAAGACTGATGATGGGAGGCAGGGCAAAGGCACAAAACTGTTTCCAGAGGTGGCTAAGTGTCCCACTTTAATGGCTATCAGGAGGATCATGTGTGGGAACAAATGATATGGCTTAAAACCTTCCACCCACAACCTCTGTGAAGAGAAAGTACTGTTCTAGTTGTTAATTTGCATATTGTAAGTTTTCTTGTACACACAACCCAAAATGGCATGCAGCTAAAAAGAAAGATAGTTGAAAATCTCTGTTGTAAAGAGGAAAATAGACTTCAGAGTTAGGAAAATCTCATGCAAATCTTGACACATTTACTGACTGTATGATCATGACCACATCACATAAATTCTCTGAGCTTTAGTTTTGTCTATAAAATCTAGGTCATATCCAAGGTCCCCGAGACCAATCACAAGTTTGATGATTCACTAGAAGAACTCAGAAATCAGAAATGGTGTTGTTTTGGTGATGGCCAATTACAGCAAAAGGAGAAATATAAAGGCAAATATAAAATATAAAGTCACCAAGGAGAAAGATGCCCCAGGTTGCTCTCTCCTCGACAAAAGGTAAGAACATAATGCCAGTGCCCTCTCTCTCTGACATCATCCAGACCTCAGGTGACTCTAGACATGACATTTGAGCAGCATGGATAAAGAAGATCCACCAGAGAATCTCCCAGAAGCTGTGGTGTCTGAGGATTTTATTGTGAACCAGTCATGTATGCAAACTTTAGTTTCTCAGTCCTCTGCATCTCCAGAGGCCAAGTCAATATAGACAAGGTGCCAGGAGAACAAAAACTACTGTTTACCTTAAATGAATGTTTTGGGCATCCAATACATTATCGAGATGATCTGGCATAGGTAAGATAGGCACAAGTTATCTCAGAAACTGGTCCTGGGACTTTCTTTGAATGCAGCAAGTCTGTTGGATTCACCTCTTGCAATACAGGAGATAATACCCTTTACCTTACCAGAATAATCTGGCATATACCACTGAATGATTGCAAGGATTTGCAGGTTGTTCCTATTTATGGCTCCTATATTCTCCCCCTCTTTAAGCCCACCCACATCTTTCTTGTCAGTTACTTGCTTCTTTAGGGCTCTTCTTCCAAGACTTTTCCAATGGGGTGATTCCACAGCAGCAGTACTCATTCTCACTCACTCTGGGATATTAAAAAACAAAAAGAAGAAAAAACCAACCAACCAAACAAAAACTAACAAAATGTGCTTGTGAACTCAAACAAGTAGAAAAGTACAATCACATGAAAGAAAAAAAAAAAACTAAATTGGATGACATCATCTCAAATGATCCCATCCTATGTGTGGTTTGAATGAAAAATGTCCCTCCAGGGTTCTTGGGTTCTTGTATGTGAACACTTGATCCTGTTGGTGGAGCTGTTTGAGGAGGCTGTTTGGGAGTGCAGCCTTGATGTAGGAAGAAGGCCACTATAGAGGCAGGGGGTGTGGCTTTGAGAGTTCATAATGTCACCTCACTTCCAGCTCTCTCTCTCTCTCTCTCTCTCTCTCTCTCTCTCTCTCTCTCTCT
>JADRCD010213455.1:0-54467 GCA_019843815.1 Montemys delectorum
GGAGGAGGAGGAGGAGGAGGAGGAGGAGGAGGAGGAGGAGGAGGAGGGGGAAGCAGCAAGCTTCACAGTGGTGACACACACCTTTAACCCCAGTGCTCAGGAAGCAGAGGCAGGCAGATCTCTAAATTGGGCCAGCCTGGTCTACAAGTGAGATCCAGGACATCCAAGATTACAGTTACACAGAGAAACCCTGTCTCAAAAAAATCAAATCAAAACAAACAAACACCCCACAGTATTACCTAAGTTATTACAAATAACTGGACAGCGTCTTTTCTATAGCTACAGCATAATCTATTCTGTGTACTGCATTTCCCCTCTCTACTCATCATCTAGCTGGCAGGCCTTTCAGTAGTTTGCAGCTCTCTGCTATCCTGAATAGGGCTGCATTGAACACTGGGGAATAGATGCCTCAATATAGTGATTTCCTATACATCCAGGCATGGGATTGTTGGATTAAGTAGTCGTTCTATTTTTAATGTTTTAAAGTGCTCCCATACTGTTTTCCATATGGCTGGTGTGATTTAATTTACATTCCCATCAATGATGCTCTTACATATCCAAACCCTCACCAGAATTTAGTGTCTTCTGGTTTGTTTTGGTTTTTGGGTTTGTTTTAGTTTGGTTTGTTTTGGTTTTTTTGGTTTTGGTTTTGGTTTTGTTTTGTTTTGTTTGTTTGTTTGTTTGTTTGTTTTGATACTAGCCATCTTGCTGGGGGTATGGGGGACATGGACTATTTCGGCTACTGATTCGACTCTTCTATTTATATACGTAGCTCAACCTACCACACCTTTGGCCTCTGCAATCCTAGCATCCAGTCACTCCCACTGTATTTGGCTATTCTAATTTAATTGTGTGACCACCATTCCCAAACTAAGGTCTGGCCTTCCTGAAGAGTGATCACAGAGCTCGTCAGAGATGTTGAGGTTCCTCCTACACAAATGTAATTTCCAAAGAATTTCATTTCTCAAGAAAGTATGCATTATGGGGAAACCTAGGATGAGACTACATGGAACAAAGATTTGCACCAAGATATCATACGCACGCAAAGACACACGTTCACTCTCCTCGACGGAGAGGGCCAAGACTAAGGAAAAATATTGGCCCTCAATTGCTAAGGGCCAGAGTTTGTCTAAGGTTGTGTGAAGCTAGTAGCTGCTACCTAGAAGTCATCTGCAGTGCAGTCGCTGGGCTGGTTCCAAGAAGCAGCCTGCAGGGTGGGAGGATTTCCCTCCTTTGTCTCTTATCTGGCTCTGCAGACAGATACTCAGGGTGAACTCAGTACTTTTCCATTCAGCTAAGACTCAAAGAAAGGCAGCTTAAAGGCTGGAGGTTGGGGGGGGGGGCATTTTGGAACTTATATCTCTATTAGGCTTGGTCTTTTCAGCATGTCTTCATGGCTCTCCCAGTGAAAAAGAATGTACTGGAGTTAATGTTAGACTAGCAAGTCTTGTGCTGGCTACTTTAAAAAAAAATATTTATTTATTTATTTTATGTAAATACGCTGTCAGTGTCTTCAGACACACCAGAAGAGAGCACTGGATCCTATTGTAGATGGTTGCCAGCCACCATGTGGTTGCTGGGAATTGAACTCAGGACCTCTGGAAGAACAGTCAGTGCTCTTAACCGCTGAGCCATCTCTCCAGCCTGTGCTGGCTACTTTTATGTCAACTTGACACAAACTAGATTCATTTGGGAAGAGGGAATCTCAGTTAAGAAAATGCCTCCACCAAATTATCCTGCAGTTCATTTTCCTAATAAATGATAGATGTGGGAAGACCCAGCCTATGGTGGGTGGTGCCACCCCTGGGCAGGATGTCCCCGAGGGTATAAGAAAGCTGACTACGCATCCCTGGAGAACAGGCCTAGAAACTGACTTCCTCCAGGGCTTCTGTTTCAGTTCCTGGTTTGAGTTTTTACCTTAAATTTCCTGGATGGTAGATTACAAGAGGTGAGATGAAATAAATCCTTTCCTCCACAAGTTGATTTTGGTCATGCTATTTTGTTTTGGTTTGTGTTTGTTTGTTGTTGAGACAGTGTCTCACTACATAGCTTTGGCTATATTGGAACTATTATGTAGACCCAGAATATCTCTCGGAGATCCCAAAGATCCAGATGTCTCTGCATCCCAGGTGCTAGGATTAAAGGTGTGCAAGGCACATCTGGCTTTAGTCGGGCTGTGTTATCACAACAATAGAAATTCTAAGGTAGCTCTTCATCCCGAATGGGCCAATTAAATGGATAGAAGATAGTAAAAGGCAGAGAAAGCAGATCTATTCAGTGTGAACAAACTGTAAAAAACAACAAAGAGGTTCTCTCTCTCTCTCTCTCTCTCTCTCTCTCTCTCTCTCACACACACACACACACACACACAACACACACACACATACAAACACAAACATAGGACACAAGCAAGCATGCACAAACGCTGTAAGTCCATCTTTGGGTTTATTTTGTTTTATTTTAATTAATAATTTTAGAGACAGGATCTCATGTAGCACAGGCTGGCCTCAAGTGGATATGTAGCCATAAATGACCTTCAACTTCTGATTCTCCACCTTCCCAGTGTTGATATTAGAAGCATGCACCACCACACCCATTTATGCAGTGCTAGGAATAGAACCAAGTGATTTGTACTTACAAGGCAAATTCTCTACCCACTGAGTTACAGGGACCTCGTCCAATCATGACAGGCTTCTTATTGTTATTATTGCTGTCTAATTGTGACAGGCTTCTTATTGTTGTTGCTGTGTTAGGGTCCATAAATTGCTGAAGAATGATACCCCAGATTCAGATAGTACCCAGAAGCAAAGAGCGTTCATTCCTGCATGCAGGGGCCCAATTCAGACGGGATGAAGGATCTCGGCTGAATGTGCAGTTTCAGTTTTAAAGCCAAAAAGAGGAGGGGCAGATGATGTATATATCTTGATTGGTGGGTTCTGTCTCTGCGGGTCTTGGGGTTCAGACTAACTATTCTTGCTTCATGCCAAGGAGGGGTACCTCTTGACCTCTTGGCAGAAAGCTTGCTTAACTGTCCTCTTACAAGCTGAGAAGGGGTCCCTTTTACATAAGCCTTCTGTTGTTCCAGTAACTGACTTGCCCAGTTCTGGGAAGTAGAAACTCAGTCCTGAACTCCTGAACTGCTCATTTGCAGCCTGTCATGGAGTCAGCCTGTCTCAGGCCAATTTACTCCTCTCAGCAGCTGCTGCTGCTCCACTGTTTACTTGTGAGAGGGAGCACATGTGCTCTTGGAGGTTGGTTAGGGGGCTGGTTCATCTCTTCTACCATTTACATCCTGGTGATGGACTCAGGTTGTCAGGCTTGGCAGGTGGCCTTACCCACTGAGATCTCTCTCTAGCCCAGGCTTAGGTTTAAATGGAGGACAAGAAGTATAATTTAGCAGTGGCCTCAAGGTGTGACCTCGATCATCATCATCATTGTCTGCCAATTCCAGTCTTTCCTGCAAAGTGACCTGACAAGTTTTTGGGCTGAGTGAGATCTTCCTGGACTCAAGTGTCTCCATGGCTATCACCAGGCTTTGGGGACTTTCCCTTCTCCCAGCAGGAGATTCCTGGAGACATTCCAATTGTTTAGGGAGTGTTCTTTTAACAGTCTATTAGCTGAAGGGAAAGGCACAGTGTCTCTTTAGAATATCATCATTCCTGGGTCTAGAGAGGTAACTGTGTTTAAGAAAACTTGCCGTGCCAGGCAATGGTGGCACATGTCTTTATCCCAGCACTTGGGAGGCAGAGGCAGGTGGATTTCTGAGTTCGAGGCCAGCCTGGTCTACAGAGTGAGTTCCAGGACATCCAGGGCTACACAGAGAAAGCCTGTCTCGAAAAACCAAAAAAACAAAAAAAAAAAAAAAGACTTACCACTCTTGTAAAGGACCCAAGTTTGGTTCCTGATACCCACAACTGTCTGTAATTCCAGTTCCAAGGGATCTGATTCTCTTCTAAACTCCCTTGACACCAGGTACACATGTGCTGTGCATACATACATACAGGTAAAACACTAGTCCACATAAAATTAAATACATCTAAAAGAGAAAAGGAAAGAATACCCTTGGCTGGCCATAGTGGCTAGCCTGGTCTACATAGTGAAATCCTGTGTCAAACAAACAAACAAAAGAATGCATTGAGCCCGTATGATCACGTGGGCATATTAAAATATCAGGCAGACAAGGCCAGGAACTTATCAGACACCACACCAGACTGAAGACACAGAAACACCTAAACTCCACAGAGAGGCAGCAGGGAACTATGAAGATGGGTTAGTAGGTAAAGTGTTTGCCATGCAGGCATGAATTCAATTTCTAGCACCCATGTCAAAAATTCAGGCCTAGTGCTTCACAGCTGTAATACCAGTGCTGGAGGAGCAAGGGCAGGAACTTCCTAGCCGGCTAGCTGAACTGGCCAGCTCCAGGTTCAGTGAGAGCCCCTGCTTCAAGATAATACTAATACTAGTACTAATACTAATAATAGTACTAATAATAGTAATGATGACAAGGAGGAGGAAGAAGAAAAGAAAGAAGAGGAGGAGGAGAAAGTGAAGGAGGAAGCCAAGGGAGAGGAGGAGGAAAGCAACTGAAGTACGTACCTGACATCAACTTCTCACACATGCCTGACACACACACACACACACACACACACACACAAGGGGGTGGGGAGGGAACCCAGCACTGTGATAGTGACAACTTCTTCTTAGCTATATGTGTCTTGTCAAGGGAAGAAGGCAGAAGACTGATGGACAAGATCTGACTGTCCAATATCTTCAGCTCAGCTTGCTGACAAGGCCTATTCAAACAGCCATACATATATCTATCTGCTTGTTTGTCTCCCTGAACTCAGCCACACTTGAGCAGCTCTATCCACCCAGGAATCTTGTGTATCTTTTGAGACAGGGTCTCATGATGCTGTCTTAGCTGTCCTGGAACTTACTGTGTAGTTGGTCTGGAACTCAGAGATCTGCCTGCCTCTGTCTCCTAAGTGCTGGGATTAAAGGTGTACATTGCCCGGCAGTGGGGAGTTCCAGGACAGCCAGGGCTATACAGAGAAACCCTGGCTCAAAACAAAACAAAACAAAACAAAACAAAACAAAAAGATGTACGTGACTGTCTGTACTCTCTGGGGAGACCTCCAGCAGATGTCCAGTAGACTTTGTTACCTATTAACCTCCCATGCCTGAAATGCCTCTCATCTCTATCAGCCTCTGCCTACAATAAAGCCTCTTTGAAGTCCTTGAACTTTACTGTGGCCTCTTTAGCCTTTGTAACCAACATGTATACATACAAATATAATTACCATGTGATTGCCGGGCAGTGGTGGCTCATGCCTTTAATCCCAGCACTTGGGAAGCAGAAGCAGGTGGATTTCTGAGTTTGAGGCCAGCCTGGTCTACAGAGTGAGTTCCAGGACAGCCAGAGAAACCCTGTCTCAAAAAGAAAAGAAAAGAAGAAAAAGAAAAAAGAAAAAAAAATTACCATGTGATATGTAATATGTAGGATGAGAGTTAATATTAGCAGTTAAGATTGGGAGAAAAGGGATTGGAGATGGCTCAGTGGGAAAAGTACCTGCCGCATAAACAAAAAGACCTGAGTTCGGGTCTCCGGAATCCACATAAAGAGACAAGTGTGTCAGAATTTCCCTGTAACCACAACCCTCCAGTGTGAAGACAAGAACCTCATCGGGCAGCCCACCTTGCTGAATAAATAAGATCCAGATTTAGTGAAGGATCATGTGCTGGCTAGTTTCATGTCATCTCAATGAAAGCTAGAGTCATTTGAGAAGAGAGAACTCAATTCAGAAAATGCACCCACCAAACTGGGCATAGTGTCTAACACCTTTAATCTAGCACTTGGAAGGCAGAGACCGGTAGACCTATGAGTTTGAGGCCAGCTTGGTCTACAGAGCAAGTTCTTGGACAGCCAGGGCTACACAGAGAAGCCCTGCCTCAACTCCCTCAAACCCTCAAGGAGAAAGTAAGAAAGGAAAATAAGAAAGAAAAGAAAAAAGAAAATCTACCCACCAGATTGGCATGTGGGCAAGCCTGTGGTACATTTTCTTAACTGATTATTGATGTGGGAGGGCCTGCTTTACCATGGATAGCAACACCCCTGGTCTGGTGGTCCTGGGTGCTACAATAAAGCAGGCCAAATGAGCCACAAGTCATTAAGCACTCCTCCATGGCCTTTGCATCAGCTCCTGCCTCCAGGTTCCTGCCCATTACTTTCTTAGATAATGGACTGTGAAAGAACTATAAGCTTGGGGCTGGCGAGATGGCTCAGCGGGTAAGAGCACTGACTGCTCTTCCGAAGGTCCTGAGTTCGGATCCCAGCAACCACATGGTGGCTCACAACCACCCGTAATGAGATCTGACGCCCTCTTCTGGTGCGTCTGAAGACAGCTGCAGTAAATTATGCAGGAGCGAGCTGGGCCGAAGCAAGCGGGGCTCTCAGAGGTCCTGAGATCAACAGCAGCCACACACATGATGGCTCATGGCCATCTATACAGCTACAATGTACTCATACACATAAAATACATAAAAAATAAATCTTTAAAAAGAAGTATAAGCTGTATAAATCATTTCCTCACATTGATTTTGGCTATAGTGTTCTGTCACAGCATAGAAACCCTAGTTAAGACCTTATCTCACAAAATAAAGGTGGCTGCCTAGGCATGAGAGAACATGCCTTTAATGCTAACACTGGACAAACAGAGGCAGTCAGATCTCTGTGAGTTCAAGGCCAGCCTGGTCTACATAGCAAGTTCTAGGCTAGCCAGGAATATATATATGTATGTGTGTGTGTATGTGTGTGTGTGTATGTGTGTGTGTGTGTGTGTGTATTGAGATTGTGTCTCAAAAATAAGTAAATAAATAAATAAGGAGGGTTTGGATACATGGCTCAGTAGTTAAAAATGAATATTGCTCATAACCCGAATTCAAAGGACCTGAATTCAGTTCTCAGCCCCCCTCCCCCATCAGACAGCTCACAATCACCTGTAATTCTATCTATGTGAGATCTGATACCCCTGACTCAGTGGACCTCCACACTCATGCATATACCTATGCATAGATACATACACATATACCTAATTAAAAATAATAAATATTTTAATTCTTTAAAATTTATTGTACGTGTATGTGTTGTGCCTGCACATAAGTATGAGTACCAAGTGTGTGTCTGGTGTCCCAGACGCCCATTAGATTCCCTGAATTTGAAGTTACAAATGGTTGTGAGGTAGGTGCTCTAATTGAACACAGGTCCTCTGCAAGAGCAACAAGTTCTCTTAATCACTGAGCCATCTATCCAGCCCCACCCCACCCCCAAAATTTTAAAGGTAAAAAGTAATTAACCAACTTTAGGCCTCCACACACGTGCATACGTGTGCATACCACAAACATATATAATACCACACACACACACACACACACACAATTAAAACTACAAATAGATTAGGAAAAAAACCTTGTGCTTGTTAATCATCTATCAAGGGAAATAGGGACAACTTTGAAATTTTTAGGCAACAAAGTCACTGTAGCTTATAAATGTATTGTTACTCAGTAAATTCTGACGTTGTGGAAAGACACAAACATGGCTGACTGTGGTTGGAACTTAGCCAACTCCTACTTCCCAATACTTGGCCTCAAACTCTCAGATTCTCTACTTCAGACTCCTGAGGACAGGAATTAGAGGCATGTGCTTCTAAGGACTTTTGGAACTCCTGTGGTGACGACATTAAACTTAGAATCTCTCAGTGGGTTTGTATTTAAACTAGCCAGATTGAGGTTTACGTTCTTTTCACCATTACTCAACACCTCTAATAGCCTTTTCTCACACACGTTTCCTAGATCTCCGATGATATAAACGTGTCCATTCAAACGATTCTTTCCAACCCAGTATACCTCTTCACAGGTTTCAGTTGGTACCTCGCTTTTAGAGGCCTGCTGGGACTTGATTCTGGCTACAGAGCTGAAGCAAAGAGCGGTTACCGGCTACGGGTAGAGGTGGGTCTTGAGAACTTGCTTGCCTGTTGCATTGGAGAGAGATAACAATTTCCTCCGGCAATTCAGGCTTAACTCAAAGCCCAAAGCATGAGGGTGGCTGTGTGAATGTGTGTTGCAGGAGTGGGGGCGGGGGCGGGGCGGGGGCGGGGGTGGGATGGGGAGTCCCACCGAGGATGCAGAGATCTCTCACTGGCAAAGGAGATTCAGCAGAATGGAAAGACCCAAAGCCCTGAGCATCTCCGCAGTCTTCCCACCCAGTCTCATCCCTATTTTGTGCAGGGGGTGGGTGGTTAGGAATGGAGATGGGGGTGGGGGAACAGGGAACGACAGAGTTTCTGGAGGTCTCTTTTAAAAGCGAGGAGGAAGCAGCTTCAAGAGAACTGGGCTGCCTTCCTGAAGGTCTTTCAGTTCTTTCTTGGTTCCCTGTTGAGCTGTAATTTTACCGCCCCCCCCCCCGGGATGGGGGGGTGTCTATGAGGCGCCAGGGAGTCTATCACTATCTACCTCTTGCCATCTACCTGTGTATCTCAGCTGCTTGCTCACACTAGTGACTAGGCACTTTATCTCATTAGGGTAGATGTTGTCTATCAGTTTTCTTTAGTCTGCTTTTGTGGTGTTGGGAATTTAACTCAGGACCGCAGAGATGCTAGGTAAATGATCTATCTGCCACTGAGCTACATCCTCAGTCCTGAAAACTCTCTGTAGACCAGGCTGGCCTCTAACTCACAGACACTCCCCCCCCCCCCCCCCCCCCCCCCCCCCCCCCCCCCCACCGGGGGAGGGGACGGGTTTTTCTTTTTTTTTTTTTTTTTTTTTTTTTTCTCCGAGCTACTGCCCCTTCTCTCCCTCTCAATTAAACCTCTTACACGTGGAACTGTTTGGGCCTAGTGAGTGTGGTATGTTCTGACTAGACCTGCTGTTCTAACACATCATTAGCTACATAGCAAAACCTCTCTTTAAAAGAAAGCAGGAAGGAGAGGTTTTGCTATGTAGCTAATGATGTGTTAGAACAGCAGGTCTAGTCAGAACATACCACACTCACTAGGCCCAAACAGTTCCACGTGTAAGAGGTTTAATTGAGAGGGAGAGAAGGGGCAGTAGCTCGGAAAGAGAGGAGGGGGAGAGAGAGAGAAAGATGGAGGAATGTTCCCCAGAATATAGGTTCTGATGTAGTGGCCGCAGGTAAAGGTGGGAAGTGAGCCCAATGGATTCTGGGAATATGGCGGCTGTTGCCCTGGCAACAGGTCTGTGAGATCTGCCCATGCGTCAGCCACAGGCTTTGGATGCCCTGATGCTAACAGCTAAGGCTAGCCTTGATTTCAGATGTAGTTTAGGATGGCCTCTAATTTACAATCCTTCTATCTATGTAGACAGGTTCTGTGACCTGGAGCTGCCATATGGGCAGGGGCACCTGGTTTGTTTCCACGAGGCTGGAGCTAGCTGAGCAAACTATGTGTTGATGGTCTTTCTCTGTGTTCTTGGACCTAGATGTCCACCCGTGGCAGGGTCACGTGGTCTGTGTGTTGATTGTTTTTCTCTGTGTTTGTTGGTATCTCATTCTGTGTTCTTAGACTGACGGCATTTTTTTTGGACGTTGGACAGACTGAAAGACAAATTAGTTAGTTACTCTCTGCTTCTCCATATGACCCACTTGTAGGGACTTTTGACTTGCAGGTGATCAAAGCAGTAGAAGAGAGAGTCTCTAGGCCAGAATCCTTCAGGCACCTGGACCAAGTGCCCTATATAGTTACCTAGAGGAATCTAGTGGAGGGCTCCCTTCCCACCTCATAGATAAGACCCACCTCACAAGTCCTGGCTATCAGAAAGAAGGAAGCAAGGGAGGAGGGATCCGGACTTGAGGAACTTCTGATTCTCCAAGACTCTTCAACAACAGACCTGTTACTCCAAGACCCTCCTCCTCCAAATCTCCTTACCCAAGACCCCATAGCCCCTCCAGCACCAATATGGGTTCTAGGATTGTCAGCCCATACGGGACTGGGGCCATTGCACCCCCCTTTACTAGAGGGAGGACAAGGAGGAGACCTGAAAGCCACCTCCCCTGATACCATGGTGGCTCTCCCACCAAGGGCACATCACATAGGCCTCTGAAAAAGGGCAATAAGGCTATGCTGACTTATACAACTGGAAGGCCCAACCCCCCCCCACCTCCCTTTTTCCAAAGGGCCCCTTAATCTCTTTGAGACTGTTTTATTTATAATGCAGGAAGCCAGAAGCCAGAATGAATACCCACTGGGGGGCACCATTGATTGACCAGGCTGTTGTGGGACAGTAGGCTTTTCCTGGCTAGACCTGACTGGGACTTTACTTTTTTTTAAAAAGATTTATTTATTTATTTTATGTATATGAGTACACTATAGCTGTACAGATGGTTGTGAGCCACCATGTGGTTGCTGGGAATTGAACTCAGGACCTTTGGAAGAGCAGTCAGTGCTCTTAACCGTTGAGCCATCTCTCCAGCCCTGACTGGGACTTTAATAGTAAAGGTAAGGGCACCTGAAGGTCCACCACCAGACTCCACTGGCAGGTCTCAAGAGGGCTGCCCACAAATTTGACCAAGGTACATGAGGTTAAGCAGAGACCAGATGAGTCACCTATAACCTTTCTGGAGTGGCTTATAGAGGCATGCCGCCAATACACACCCTATGACCCCAGCAGCGAGAAACATAAAACTGCTATGACAATGGCTTTTATAGACCAGACTAGGAGAGATATCAGGAAAAAGCTTCAGAGGCTAGAAAGACAGGATAAGCCATTGAGAAAGTCTACCATTACAGGGAGACAGAGAAAGAGAAAGAAAGAAAAGCGACAGGGAAGGAATCTACAGAAAGTCTGGGCTATAGTAGCTAGGGGAAGCAGAGTAGAGAGACTCCAAGGAGAGACAGAAAACCCCTTGAAAAGGACCAGTGCGCATACTGCAAGGAGAGAGGCCACTGGGCTCGCAAGTGCGCTGACAAATGGAAGCCGGGAGCAGGAAGTCGCAGGTCTTGGGAAAAGATCCCCCAGAAGGCAAAGGTCTTAGTCCTGGGTGAAGACAGTAATTAGGGGAGATAGGGTTCAGACCCCCTTCCTGAACCAAGGGTAACTCTGAGAGTGGAGAGGAAACCCACTCAATTCTTGATGGACACAGGGGCTCAGCACTTGGTCCTCCAATCCAATGGCCCTGTTTCCAAGAAAAAATCTTGGGTCCCAGAAGCCACTGGCACCAAAATGTATTCATAGACTACCTGAAGAACAGTGGACCTAGGGATGGGCCGGGTATCCCATTCATTTCGGGTCACCCCAGACTGTCCCTGCCCTCTGTTGGGGTGAGACATATTCTCCAAACTGGGCACCCAGATATACTTCCTGCCCAATGGGCTACACCTAGCCTACTGAAAGCCAAGGCTACCTGGTTTACGGACAGGAGCAGTTTTCTCCATGAAGGTCAGAGACAAGCAGGTGCTGCTTGGTAGATGGCGTAAATGTCATCTGGGCAGAACTTCTACCCCCCACCCACCCCTTGGCATGTTGACACAGAAAGTTAGAGCTAATTGCCCTCACCAAGGCCTTGGAACTTGCAGCAAGCAAGAAAATTAACATCTATGCGAATAGCAGATATGTCTTTGCCACAGCCCACATCCACAGGCCTATATGCCAAGAGAGAAGACTATTCACATGAGAGGAAACAAACAGGAAATCTTGGACGCCCTAATGAAGCTGGCAACTGTGAGCATTATTCACTGCCTAGGACATCAGTAGGGAAGAGACTCAGTGACCTGCAGCAATAACCAGGCAGATCAACTGGCTGGAGAAGTGGCTATGCAGGAGCCCATCCTGGTTATGGGCCTGCGAGACACACCTGATGGAAAATGGGACTGGACTAAGGGATGGCTTCACTTAAAATATATAGAAGAAAAAAGGACTCAGATTACTAGCCACCCTAGCAACTATTACCAAGAGAAGAAAGGACAACAGCACACACAAGAAGGGAGAACTATACTCTCCAGAAAGCAAGCCAAATACTTACTAGGCCAAATGCACAGATGGACCCATTTAGGGGATAAAATGCATGTCCAAGCAGTTAAGGGACTTAAAGTATATATAATAGACTCAAGTTTCGGGCCAGAAAGATAGTAGAACAGTGTAAGGTACGCCAGCAAGTGAATGCTTTTGCAGCCAAGAGTAAACAGGGCAAAAAACCTAGGGGAGAACAGCCTGGAGTTTATTGGTAGGTTGATTTTACAGAAGTTAACTCAGGAAAATATGGTTACAAATACCTTCTAGTGTTTGTAGATACTTTTCTCTGGATGAGTTGAGGCTTTCACCACCAAAAAGGAAACAGCTACCATGGTAGCTAAAAAGATATTAGAAGAAATTTACATTTTGAGCCACTTGGTTGCTCTTGTTTAGGAGTGCATAGGTACAGTACAGCTAATTATCTTAAAGCAGAAGATACAAAAAACTAGATACAGAAGACCAGGAGTGTGAGCTACCAGAACACCAGCAATAGCTTCAGGACTGAAGCTTGCAGAAAGAAAAGGGGGCAATGAAGAGGTCAACTGAGAGCTGTTGAAAAATTCCACCAGACCCCTCCCCTCCTAAAAGAGCCAGGTTAGAGAGCACATAGGCCAGGAGAGAAAGGCTGAGTAAGCCCCTCCTACCTCATCCCCTAACCACCAATCAGTTTAAAGGGTATACTGTTCCACCAATCATATTGTGTCTAGTTGCTAATGCTCTATTCCACCCCTGGAAACTGTATAAAAACTCACCAAATGGGCACTGGGGGTTACTGCCTCTCCTTTGGGTCTAGAACGACCTCAGTCTTGCTTTTTGCATAGATTCCCAGCTCCACATGGTTGACTCAGGGGATCCCTAGTAAGCTAAGGCTCTCCAGAGTCTTACACTGGCTGTCATGTTTTATTTACTTATTTTTATGTTTTTTTGTTTGTTTTTGTTTTTGTTTTTGAGACAGGGTTTCTCTGAATAGCCCTGGCTGTCCTGGAACTCACTCTGTAGACCAGGCTGGCCTCAAACTCAGAAATCCGCTTGCCTTTGCCTCCCAAGTGCTGGGATTAAAGGCATGTGCCACCACCACCCAGCCTTATTTTTATTTTTATAAGTTATTTATTTTTATTTTATGTCCATTGGTGTTTTGCCTGCATGTATGTCTGTGTGAGGGTATCTGAATCCCTGTAACTGGAGTTACAGACAGTTGTGAGCTGCCATATGGGTATTGGGAATTGAACCTGGGTCCTTTGGAAGAATATCCAGTACTCCTAATGGTGCCATCTCCCTAGCACCTTCTTGTTTTTACTTTATTTTTTGTTTGTTTGTTTTAAGACAGAGTCTATTGGGCTGGAGAGATGGCTCAGTGGTTAAGAGTGTTCTTCCAAGCCGGGTGGTGGTGGCACACGCCTTTAATCCCAGCACTTGGGAGGCAGAGGCAGGCAGATTTCTAAGTTTGAGGACAGCCTGGTCTACAGAGTGAGTTCCAGGACAGCCAGGGCTACACAGAGAAACCCTGTCTTGAAAAGACCAAAAAAAAAAAAAGAGTGCTCTTCCACGGAGTCCTGAGTTCAATTCCCAGCAACCACATAATGGCTCACAACCATCTGTAATGGGATCTGATGTACTCTTCTGGTGTGTCTGAAGACAGCTACAGTAATAAACAAATAAATCTTAAAAAAAAAAAAAAAGACAGAGTTTCATTTCACAGGTGGGCCTGAAAACAGTCTATGAAGTCCTGGGTCATCATGTACTTGCAGCAAGCAGTCTTAGTGCCTGTGCTTCCTAATACTCCCTAACACAGATCTCGGCAACCACAGGCTTCTGTCATCTCTGTCTCTGTCTCTGTCTCTGTCTCTGTCTCTGTCTCTCTTTCTCTCAACAGTGTCTTCCTATATACCTCTGGCTGTCCTATAACTCTAGACCAGGCTGAACTGAAACTCACAGAGATCTGCTTGGCTCTGCATCCTGAACACTGGGCTTAGAGTCTACCCAGCTAGCTTGTCACTTTTTGTTTTGTTTTGTTTTCGAGACAGGGTTTCTCTGTCTAGCCCTGGCTATCCTGGAACTCATTCTGTAGACCAGGCTGGCCTCAAACTCAGAAATCCGCCTGTCTCTGCCTCCCAAGTGCTGGAATTAAAGGCATGCGCCACCACTCCCCAGCAGTCTATCACTTTTTACAAATCATCCTAAGTCTCTTGGGTGGGTAGCATGCACATACTTGTAATTCCCTTAGCAGTGAGGCCAATGCAGGATTGCCCTAAACTGGAAGCCTAATCAACATAGTGTGTTTCAGGCTAGCCATGGCTACATAGAAAGATCTTTTACCAAAAACAAAAACAGAGAGCTGGGAATGTAGGCAGAGTGCTAGTGCTTGCCTACTAAGCACAAAGCCCTGGGTTTGATCTCAGCACAACTTAAAAGCTAGCACGGGAGAGGTAAAGGTGGAAGGATCAGAAGTTCAAGATCACCCTCCACTACATAATGAATTCAGGGCCAGATGGATACAGGACACTTGTCAAAATAATAAGGAAAAAAAACCTAAAATGGAGAACTTATTTATTCTAGACTCTACTACACAGCCAGCAAGACATATCAGAAAGTAAAAGCCATTGCTGTGGAGGCTGGCAACTTGCGTCTGATCTCTGGTACCCATGTTGTAGAAAGAAAGAATTAGCTCCCCAAAGCTGTCCACATTCATGATCTCCACATCCATGCTGTGATGTGAGCCTCCATCCCAATCAACCAATTGCTAAATGTAATTTAAAAAAAAGAGAGAATGTTAAAGATGCCAATAATACCAATAGGTAGTTGTTGTGGTGGTGGTAGTGGTGATGGTTGTGTTTATAAAAAGATAAAAAGAGAAGGGGGGCCGGGCAGTGGGGGCGCACGCCTTTAATCCCGGCACTTGGGAGGCAGAGGCAGGCAGATTTGTGAGTTCGAGGCCAGCCTGGTCTACAGAGTGAGTTCCAGGCCAACCAGGGCTATACAGAGAAACCCTGTCTCGAAGGGGAAAAAAAAAAGAGAGAGAGAGAGAGAGAAGTGGGGATATGTTCTATGGGGGTGTGGTGAGGTATGGGGGAAGGGGATGTCTCAGTGGACCCATGCCAAGGCATCCCTTCCCCCTGAGGGACCAGCCACACGATGGTATAGTATAGAATAGAGTTTATTCAGGACATGGGGAGGGGAGTTAAGAGGGTACTAGAGGCAGAGAAAGGCAGAGAGAGGGAGAGAGCAGAGAAGTAGGGGCTGGCCCTAACCATGTGAGATAGAGGGGGAAAGGGAATAGGGATGAGGGGGAAGGGACAGAGCGGGAGCAAGAAGAGAAGAGCAAGAGAACAAGAGAGGGCGGAGGGAGCAAGCAGCCCCTTTATAGTAGGTCAGGCATACCTGGCTATTGCCAGGTAACTGTAGGGTGGAGTTTAGACAGAACACTAACATTGGTGGTGGTCTACACCTTTAATCCCAGTACTTAAGAGGCAGAGGCAAGCAGATATCTGAACCTGAGGCTAGCCTGGCCCAGAGGTCCAGGACAGCCAGAGCTACCCAGAAAGACCCTGTCTCATAAATAAAAGACTCCAACCATATCGTCACGAGCCAATGTGCTCTAATTAAATTTGTAGAGCAGTGCATCCAACACATCAAAATAAAAAGGGAAAAGAATTATAAATCCCAGCTCCTGAGAGGCTCCATCGTCCTTGTTAAATTTCCTGCTCTATTTAGTTTTTTTAGCCTCGAGATAAATCTGCAATAAATGAGCTCTGAAGCCTCAGCCTCAGAGATCCTCCTGCTTCCGTCTCCTAAATGCTGGGATTACAGGCACGATCCCCGCTGCACAGCCAATACAGTTAAAAGCACTGTGTTAGTTTCTGTGTATAAGTATTTTGCCTGCATCCACATCTGTGCACTTGTGTGCCTGGAGGCCAGAAGAAGGCACTGGATCCTTTGAGTTATAATTACAGATATTTGAAAGGCACCATGTGGGTGCTTGGAATTGAACTTAGGTCCTCTGGAAGAAGAATCAATGCTCTTAACTACTGAGCCATCTCTCCAGGCTCCACAGTATATATTTCACCTGCTTTTGTTGTCATCGATTTAAAAATCCTACTTTAGACTTTTGCCCATCAGTTGACAAGTACTTTGAGCCGTACTTTGAGCCAAACTTTGGTAGGCTGCCAACCAATCGTTCTGTTTCTGCAGTTTCTTTGTGCTAATTGTACAATTATTTAATGGTAAAATATTGTTTATTTATTTATAAGTCTCCTTTTTGGATTTTTTGTTTTCTTTTGCTCTGTTTGTTTTCCTGAGACAGTGGATTTAAGTATTCTATAAGCCTCCTTTGTGCTGGCATGTGCCTGTAATGCCAGCGCTCAGGTGGGACCTCCTGGCGAAGACAAACCACCTCTGTCAACTATAAGCTTGAGAACAGTCTGAGCTACATGAGACCCTCTCTCAAAAGACAAAAACTAAAGTCCAGAGAGTTGGACCAGCAGGCGAAGACGCTTGCTGGGTACAGCAGTTTCAATATGCTTGGCTCAGAGAGTGGCATTATTAAGAAGTATGGCTTTTCTGGAAGAAATGTGTCACTGTGGGGGGTAGACTCTAAGACCCTCATCCAGGCTGCCTGGAAGATAGTTTTTCTCTTGTTTGCTTTCGGAACAAGACGTAGAATTCTCAGCTCTTCCAGCGACGTGTCTGCCTGGACGCTGCCATGCTTCCCGCCTTGATGATAACGGACTGAACCTCAGAACAAACAAGCCAGCCCCAATTAAATGTTGTCTTTTCGCTGGGCGGTGGTGGCACACGCCTTTAGTCCCAGCACTTGGGAGGCAGAGGCAGGCGGATTTCTGAGTTCGAGGCCAGCCTGGTCTACAGAGTGAGTTCCAGGACAGCCAAGGCTATACAGAGAAACCCTGCCTTGGAAAAATAAATAAATAAATAAAAATTTGTCCTTTATAAGAATTTCTCTGGTCATGTCTCTTTACAATGTCTCTTCAAGACACTGGGATAGCTGAGAGACATGAGTGATTTGCACAACCCACACAGAGGTGGAAAGAACCAACTCTACAAAGTTGAACAACTTTCCCACTTAACTATTTGTGAGTAACATACATAAAATGAATAGATTTTTTAAAAAAAAATTATTTATTTTATGTAGGTGAGTACACTGTAGCTGTCTTCAGACACACCAGTAGAGGGCATCAGACCCCATTACAGATGGTCGCGAGGCACCATGTGGTTGCTGGGATTTGAACTCAAGACCTCTGGAAGAGCAGTTGGTGCTCTTAACCACTGAGCCATCTCTCCAGCCCCAGATTTTTCTTTTTTTTTTTAAAGAACAGATTAGAAATTTCACAAGTCAAAACAAACTCTTCCTTTTAAAACAAAACAGCAACACCAGAACCACAGGAGGCTGGAGAGGTGGCTCAGTGGTTAGGAACACTTTCTGCTCTTGCAGAGGAAGAGCTCGTCAGTGTGACTAACAACGGATTATAACTCCTGCTCCAGACGTGTTCTTTTAGCTTCCATGGGCTCCACATACACAAGCGGCACACATACATACATGAGAAAACATTTAAATAAAAATAAACAAATACAAATAAACATAAAAATAAACAAATCTCAAGTAAATAGTTAATCTTAAAAAAAAAAGGAAGGATGCATGACTGATTAAAAAGAAAGAGAAAGGGGCTGGAGAGATGGCTCAGTGGGTAAGGGCACTGACTGCTCTTCCAGAGGTCCTGAGTTCAATTCCGAGCAACCACATGGTGGCTCACAACCACCCGTAATGAGATCTGACGCCCTCTTCTGATGCATCTGAAGACAGCTACAGTGAATTACTCCGAAGGAGCCGCCCGGCAGAGGTCCTGAGTTCAATTTCCAGCAGCCACACACATGATAGCTCACGGCCATCTGTACAGCTACAGTGTACTCATACACATAAAATAAATAAATCTTTAAAAAAAAAAAAAAAAGAAAGAAAGAAAGAGAAAAAGAAAAAAATATATCAGAATCTACCTAAGTTAGCTCAGGCAAGTCATGGGGCTATTGGCTGCAGTCCCAGCTACAAAGGAGGCTGAAAGGAGAAAACCTCGAGATTGGGAGCCTGAGGCCCGCTGTGGCACCACAGTGCAACCTTATCTAAATAATGAGATAAGCACATAAAAAGAAGGAAACAGCTCAGGCTGAATCTAAGGAGAGCAGAACAATCAAAAATTAAGGGCCTGGGGTTCCTTAAGCTGCAGATACAAAGTAAGCTGGGGAGCCTGGCTGATGGGCATGGCTGTAACACATCCAATTACTCCTCTGCCTTTGTTTGCTTGCAATAAGGGGGGCCAAATGAAATCGAAGGCCCAGTGCGGGTTTAGACGAGCCAGACCACTGAATTACACTACCCACACTCTTTTCTTTTCTTTTCTTTTCTTTTCTTTTCTTTTCTTTTCTTTTCTTTTCTTTTCTTTTTTCTTTGGTTTACACATGTAACATTTATTTTGATTCATATTTTAAATGTGGTCATGCCAGGTGCAAGCTAGTCTGGTGAAAAGCTGCAACAGGAAAGCATCCAGAAGTTAGGTGCACGCATAAGTTACTCTCCTTGTTAGCATGACCCAAGTTCTTGAGGTAGGGTCTCGTTGAGCCCAGGCTGGCTTCCAGTTCTCAATGTAGCTGAGGCTGAACCTGATCTCCACATCCTCCCATCTCTACATCCCGGGGTCTGTCATGGGCTGTAACAGGTCTGACGTACTCTTTTCACTATTTTGAGACAGATTCCCTAAGCTGCCCAAACTGACTTTGAACTAATTCACTTTGTAGCTCAGGCTGGGCTTGAACTTGCGATCCCCCTGCCTCAGCTTCTCTGTAATTACAGGTTGGCACCAGCAGGCCTTCACTAAAAGTTCCATTGTGTGGAGTCTTAATTCAAAGTCCCTCTTACTAATGTGCTGCTTCTCAGCTAAGCCTATGATCTCCATCTTCTCTTTATCTTTTTCTTTCCAGTGTTGGCCAATGTTGGGCATGGTTTCCCAGGCACTCTGGGCTTCCTCTGAAACTGTCCTTCCACCATGCCCCTGCTCGCTGACCTCCACTGTCAAGAGTCACAGCTTGTCTGCCCTGTTGCTTTCTCTCAAACCTTAATAAAATTGTCCCCGAGCTTAAGAAAAACAAAGAAAAGAAACCAAAAGAGAAGCTCCAAGTAATCCCTCCTGGTCTCATGGTACTAGCATTACTGAGAAAAAGAAACCACACAGTAACAAAGTGTCTTTAACTTGAGCAAGATAGAATTTTTTTTAAAAGATTTATTTATTTATTTTATTTGTATGAGTACACTGTAGCTGTACAGGTGGCCACGAGCCATCATGTGGCTGCTGGGACTTGAACTCAGGACCTCTGCTGGCCCTGCTCACTCCAGCATACTTTATTGTAGTTGTCTTCAGAAGCACCAGAAGAGGGTGTCTGATCTCATTACGGGTGGTTGTGAGCCACCATGTGGTTGCTGGGATCTGAACTCAGGACTTTCGGAAGAGCAGTCAGTGCTCTTACCCGCTGAGCCGTCTCACCAGCCCGCAAGATAGAATTTTTATTTTATTTTATCTTATTTTATTTTTTTGTTTTGTTTTTTTGTTTTTTTGTTTTGTTTTGTTTTTCGAGACAGGGTTTCTCTGTATAGCCCTGGCTGTCCTGGAGCTCACTTTGTAGACCAGGCTGGCCTCGAACTCAGAAATCCGCCCGCCTCTGCCTCCCAAGTGCTGGGATTAAAGGCGTGCACCACCACCGCCCGGCTAGAATTTTTAATTTTTAAAATAAAAATTTCCAGGCTGAGAGATGGCTCAGCAGTTAAGAGCACTGACTGCTCTTCCAAAGTTCCTGAGTTCAAATTCCAGCAACCACATGGTGGCTCACGACCATCTGTAATGAGATCTGATGCCCTCTTCTGGGGTGTCTGAGGACAGCTACAGTATACTTACATGTAATAAATGAATAAATCTTTAAAAAATTAAAAAAATAAAAATAAATAACATTTACTTTGTATGTGGACATAATTTTTGAAAATATTAAATTATGCAAAAGGTTTTTCCACTCTTTTGTAAGTGTGGTGTGTGCCCCCTCCAGCCCTCACCCCACCACTGCAGGTATGGGTACTTGAAGCCTGCCACATTTTTACATGGGTGCTGGAAACTAGAACTAGAGTCTTCGTGCTTCCACAGAAAGCTTTCTTATTTATTAATCTATCTCCCCACCCCTTCTTTTGGTTTTGAAACAAGGTCTTATAATAAATAGCTCAGGCTGGCCTTGACCTCAATTTGTAGCTTCGACCCCTCAAAGGCTGAAGGTACGGGCCTGGCTTATGACTCTTTAATCTTTTCTTCTGAACTTTACTGAAAGAAACTATTGTCAGTCTGATTCATCCATATTGTCCTTACTGGCTTTTCGAACCACATATTCTAGCAAAGCTCCTGCTGAGGATACAAGAACTACTAGTCCCCTGAGCAGTAGTGATACATAAGGAGGTGATACACCACCTCCTGACGGGCTCCTCACCATACAGAGAACTATGTCTTTAACACATGCACCTTGGAGGATGCACCACATCCACACTGTCGCAGCGAGACTTCATAATGTTTTGGGGACAGGTCCCCTCAAATCTCAATTTGTTAGCCCCGAAATGCAGGAGTTACGGGAGTAAAACACCATACCTTACTCTACATTTTAAGGGAGATGCACTCAGACTGAACGCCTGTGGGTACAATTCACATAGTTTTTAAATTACTATGACAAACAATTTAATTATGAAAAGCATGGTCATACCGGGGATAGAGACACATGCTTCCAGCACTCTGGAGTTGGGGGCAGCCTGGCCTGCATAGCCAATTCTAGCCAAGCCAATGCTACATAATGAGACTTTGTCTCAAAGAACAACAAAAACAGAGCTACAACTGAGCTTGATCACCAGCCATATACACACCTGGCATTGTGGGCCACTCCATTAATTACCATTCATCCTAGAGTTTAAGATGTAACATTCCGGAGCTCTTGAGATGGCTCAGAGGGTAAGAGCACTGACTTCTCTTCTGAAGGTCCTGAGTTCAAATCCCAGCAACCACATGGTGGCTCATAACCATCCCTAGTGAGATCAGATGCCCTCTTCTGGTGCATTTGAAGACAGCTACAGTGTACTTACATATAATAATAAATAAATCTTAAAAAAAAATGATGTAACATCCGGAGGATCAGAGGTTGAGGATTGTTCTATGGTACATACCTAGAAAAACAAAGCCAGAAAGATGATTTGCCATGTAAGCCTGGTGGCCTACATTTGATCCTGGAGCCCATCCAATGTAGAAAGATGGAACTGATTCCCCGAACAGCCTCTGACCTCCACAGAAGTACTATAGTATACATACCTCTCTCACCATGTATTATGTATTTAACAAATAACAAATTAAATAATATTAAGCAAACAAAACAAAAAAAGGTGTAGCCATTGGAAGCCCAAGTAATCAGACTCTTTATCTTTATGAGTCCCCATTGAAACATAGGTACACTACAATGCTATGTTTTAATACACAGCTGGCTCTCTATACCTGCAGCCTTTTATACTTATAATTCAAAAATGTAGATTGGCATATTTAGAAAAATATGTGCAAAATGTGGTACTGGCCTATAATCATCCCACTTGGGAGGGAGAAACAAGAGGATCAAGAGTTCAAGGCCAACTGAAGGTATATAGTGAGTTTGAGGCCCACTCGAGCTACATGAGACTAGCTGAAAAGGAAAAGGAAGAGAACAACGAAAAGGAAACACACATCTGCAATCTCCTCTTGGGGGCGGGGGTGAGGCAGGAGGACCAAAGCAAGTTCTAGGCCAGTCTGGGCTACATAGAGAGACTCTCTCTTCACATGTAAAACACAACAAAGGAAAACACAACAGGAGCGGCAAAATGGTATCTGCCCCAAAAGCATAGTCTACTTCTCTTGTTATTATTGCCTAAACAAGGCAACAGGTATTTATATAACACCGATGTTACCTTAGGTATGTTAGGCAACCTCAACACGACAAAGTACACAAGAGCCAGACTTGGGGATAAACACTTGTAATCTCAGCACTGGAGAGATAAGGCAGAGGCTGGAGAATCAGGGAAAGTTCGGGCCAGACATGGTGACCCCTGGTTTCGAGGTGGAAGCAGATTATTTATTGTGTTCAAAGGCCAGCCTGGTTCACACAGTGAGTTCCAGGTCAGCCAGGGCTACACAGTGAAACCCTGTTTCAAAACAACAGGACCAAGGAACGGCTCAGAAGGTAAGAGCCATAGTCGCCAAGCCTTCTGATCTGAGTTCAATCCCTGGGACAGCTATGAAAAAAACAGGGAGCCTGGAGAGCTGACTCAGCAGCTAAGAGCATTGTCTGCTCTTCCAGACGACCTGGGTTCAATTCCCACCACCCACATGGCAGCTCACAACAGTCTGTAACTCCAGTCCCAGAGGACCCAATGTTCTCTTCTGGCCTCCTTAGGTGCTCCATGCCCGTGGTGTACAGACATGCATGCAGCATTACATCCACACACATAAAATGAAATATGAACGAATCTAAAGACAACTCGATATGGTGTGGTGAATTAAGGCAACACAAAAATATACAAGAGAATGTTGTACACAGGCTGTATGCAAACATTGTACCATTTTGTATAAAGGTTTGCCATTCAAAGATGTTATATCTGCAATGATCAGTCTCCTGGATTGTCTAGTTGTTTTGATTTGCTTAGTGGTGCCAAGGATGGAACCCACAAATGCCAGGCAAGAACCTTAACAACTGAACTGTATCTCTAGCCCCTGTGCGTTTAATATCTAAGCCAAGATTTTAAAAATATCTGAAAATACGTTATATTAAATTAAAGCCGCATTTGTTTTAGTTTGATATGTTACATATTATTAAAATGTCTATATAACTAGAGATATAAGGGTAATTCCTATTTATATTTGTGAAAGTACATAGGATATATTTAATTGGTTATATTTCAAATTTAAGAAGTAACTTCAAATAGACAGAATAAACAATTCAGAGCTGCTCTGGACATCTTGAGCAGTTTGTGGGCTTTTTGTTTTGTTTTGTTTTTTGTTTGTTTGTTTTTGTTTTTTTCAAGACAGAGTTTCTCTGTGTAGCCCTGGCTGTCCTGGTACTCACTCTGTAGACCAGGCTGGCCTCGAACTCAGAAATCCGCCTGCCTCTGCCTCCCAAGTGCTGGGATTATAGGCGTGAGCCACCACCACCCGACAGCAGTTTGTGTTTTTATTTGCTTGGTTGTATCTCATCTCAGTCAGTACACTGTGACAATCTCCTAATTTCTTAATTCATTCACTTAAACTTTATATACATATACACACATATATACATATATTTTATATTTTTTATGATTTATTTACTTTTATTTATATGAGTACACTGTAGCTGTCTTCAGACATACTAGAAGAGTGCGTCGGATCCCATTACAGATGGTTGTGAGCCACCATGTGGTTGCTGGGATTTGAACTCAGGGCCTTTGGAGTCAGTGCTCTTAACCTCTGAACCATCTCTCCAGCCCCCACTTAAATTTTCGTGATGTCTTCCACAGCATCCTGTAAGAATGGTTTATCTTTGTCAAAAGAGAAATCACAACAGTTTTTATTTTAGACTGAACGGCTTTTTTTGGCGATTTAGGAATTGAGGCAGCTTTCATTCTACAAAATAAAAGGGGCACTCCCACTAAGTGCTACAACAACCAAAAGTTGCTTGTTTTGATTTGTTTTTGAGAGAATCTCGAAGAGCCCAAACTGGTCTCTAAACCTGTTTATGTAGCTGGGCCAACCCTTGAGCAGTGTTGGGATATCCCAGTGTTAGGATAACAGGCTTGCACCACCATACTCAGCTGGGATAGGGTCTCCCTAGGTAGTTCTGAGCTATTCTCATACTGGATCTTTCTACCTCTATCTCCCTTGTCCCTGGATTACAGGCCTGAGTCACCTTACTGGTTTGTACTGTATTTTGTTTTTAAGAGACAGGCTGACCTCAAGCTAAAGTGATCCTCCTGTCTCAGACTCCAGAATAGTCAGGACTACATGTGTGTTCCACTCTACCTATCAAATATCAAGAATGTGAAGTCTTTGTAACCAGGGTCTCCATGAAACAAACAGACTGAAACTGAATAAACCAAGCATAAGTATAGTTCCTGTTTTCTGTAGTTTGAATGTTCACGCTAAAACCCATCTTGAAATGTAGTCTCCATTGTGAGGTGTTAAGGGGGTAGAATGCTGGGCCAGGGAGATAGCTCAGTGGATACAACACTTATTGGATGAACTTGAGGACCAGGGTTCATATCTCTAACGCCCATGTAAAAGTCCAGAGGACATGTAGATCCACCTATAATTCCAGTGCACTGAGGGAAACTGCTAGCTAGACTAGTTGAATCAGCCTTTTCCTGGTTCATTAAGAGCCCCTGCCTCAGTAAATAAGAGGAGACTGGTGAAAGAAGAAAGCTAGTATTGACCACACAAATGTGTATGTGAACTCTCAACAGTGCACCCCCAAATGAGAACAGTCATACAAACATGTTCAACACACATACACACAGAAACACGGTGGGGGGAGTGGGGAGAGGAGGGTGCAGTACCAATCATCTCACTCTACTTGGGAGATGAGGCCTTTAGCCACATGATGCCCTGCACTGCCTCTGGGCTTTGAAGAGAGGCTCCACCAGAAAGAAGCCATCACCAGATGTAGCTTCCAAGTCTTTTTTTTTTTTTTAAATATTTATTTATTTCATTTATGTGAGTACACGGCTGCTGTCTTCAGACATACCCGAAGAGGGCATCAGATCCCCATTACAGATGGCTGTGAGCCACCATTTTTATTATTATTTATTATTATTATTATTATTATTATTATTATTATTATTATTTTGTTTTTGTTTTTCGAGACAGGGTTTCTCTGTGTAGCCCTGGCTGTCCTGGAACTCACTCTGTAGACCAGGCTGGCCTGGAACTCAGAAATCTGCGTGTCTCTGTTTCCCAAGTACTGGGATTAAAGGTGTGCACTACCACCGCCCGGCTATTTATTTATTTTATGTGAGTACACTGTAGCTGTCTTCAGACACACCAGAAGAGGGCATCAGATCCCATTACAGATGGTTGTGAGCCACCATGTGGTTGCTGGGAACTGAACTCAGGACGTCTGGAAGAGCAGTCAGTCCTCTGAACAGCTTAGCTATCTCTCTACCCCCTAATACCCCCTTTTTTGAGACAGGGTCTTGGGACACATCTCAAGTTTGCATCCAGTTACAGAGGCACATATGTGTAACTTCAGCATTCAGGGGTCTAAGGCAGGAAGATCACAATTTGAGGCTAACCTGGGCTGCACAGTGATTTGGCATATACCTGAGGGTATAGGGTAGGACTTCTTAAACTTTTTCCTCTTATGATCTCTCTCTCTCTCCCTCTCCCTCCCCTTCTCCCTCTCTGTTTTTTGTTTTTTGTTTTTTTCAGACAGAGTTTCACTGTGTAACTCTCTGGCTGTCCAGGAACTAGTTCCATAAACCAGGTCAGGAGGCCTCGAACTCTCAGAGATCCACTTACTTCCTACCTACTTCTGGCTCCTGAGTGCTGGGATTAAAGGCCTGAGTCATCACCACCTGATTTGTGATCCCTTTTTATCCAAGAAATTAATTAATTTTGAAACAGGTTCTCTTTGTTTAGCCTTGACTGCCCTGGAACTTGGTAGTAGGACAGCCTTGAATTCTCAGAGATCCTCTTGAATGCTGAGATTAAAGGTGTGTGCCACCACACCGGGCTCATCCAGGAAAAATTTAAATAACCCAAGTGTCTAAGTATAAGAAATAAGTATCTAAATCAAGCATTTACTCATAATAGTTCATGAAAGATTTAAAAAAATTCTTTGACATACATTTGTTTATTAATTTATTTACTTGTTTACTTATTTCTTATTTACTTGTGTAATCCAAGGTGACTTATACATCATTGGGTAGCCAAGGATAGCTCTGAATTGATCCTCCTGCCTCTACCTAACCCAAGTGCTAGGATGATAGGCGTGTGCTATCTTGCCAGGCTATTTTCAACATTTATTAAAACTTACGGCCGTTACCATGCATGGCATTGAAGAAGAGGGAATAGAGAGAATGTAAGAGCTGGCAGAGCGGCGAGAGTGGTGAATGCTGATTTCTGGAGATGGTATGGCTGTTGCACTCTTCAATTCACAGCTCCTGGTGTCACCTGCAGAGAATATCAAGCAGTCAACATTCCAGCGTGAATGAGAGGCCGGCCAGGAGGCCTCATTTTTGGCCTAAGAGCTATTGGCAATTGATGCTACTAAAGGAGAGTCATTCTTTTGTGGGAACATGGCCTAGTGGTTTTCATTCATGCACATATGGGCAACATTAATTAGACCCAGGGGATTATTTTTTTTTTAAGATTTATTTATTTATATATGTGAGTTCACTGTAGCTGTCTTCGGACACACCAGATCTCATTACAGATGGTTGTGAGCCACCATGTGGTTGCTGAGAATTGAACTCAAGACCTCTAGAAGAGCAGTCAGTGCTCGTAACTGCTGAGCCATCTCTCCGGCCTGACCCAAAGGATTATTAATACCACACCAAAAAGTAGACAGTAGGGGACATTAGAGGAAGTTAAAGGGAAGCAGTGGAGGGTGGATATAGTAAAACTACATTGTATAAATGTAGGGACTAGAGACATGAAGAGCTATTAAAAAGCACTTTTTGCTTTTACAGAGGACCTGTGTTCAGTTCCTAGTACGCACATGGTGGTTCATAACCGTCTGTAAGTGTAATTCCATGGGATTCAATGCCTTCTGGTCTCCAAGAACATTAGGCACACATGTGGTACATACAAGCAAAACACACATAAAATGAATATATCTAATAAAAATAATACGCTTTAATGTATTATAATGTGTATATAAATTTTCAAAGAATAAAACATATTCTTTAAAACACACATGTAAATGAAAACCTAACTAAAAGCTTTGCTAACCCTTCTGCCCTTTTTATTTTGTGCGTGCTACAGCGCATGCGTGGAGATCAGAGGACAATTTGAAGGAGCCCATTCTCTCTTTCCACCATGTGGGACCTTCCATCTCTCTCTTCAGACAAGGTCTCTCTCTGTCTAGCCCTGGCTGTCCTGGAACTTGCTATGAAAACCAGAGTGCCCTCAAACTCACAGAGATCCACCTGTCTCTGCCTTTGCCTCCTGGGCGTTAGGGTTAAAGATGTTGGGCTGGCGAGATGGCTCAGCGGGTAAGAGCATCGACTGCTCTTCCGAAGGTCCGGAGTTCGGATCCCAGCAACCACATGGTGGCTCACAACCACCCGCAATGAGATCGGACGCCCTCTTCTGGCGTGTCTGAAGATAGCTACAGTGAATTACGCCGGATCGAGCGGAGCCGGAGTTCAATTCTCAGAAGCCACACACATGATGGCTCACGGTCATCTGTACAGCTACAGTGTACTCATACACATAAAATAAAATAGAATAAAATAAATCTTAAAAAAAAAAAAAAAGATGTCATCGGGCACTATTTAATTTCTGAGATGGGTCCTGTATAGCTATGACTGGACAGGAACTCACTACGTAGCTGTCCATAAAGTCCTGATTCTCCTGCCTCTCCCTTCAAAGTGCTGAGATTACAGTTATGCACAGCCGTGCCTGCATCTTTCGTTCACTTTTATTTCTGGGTGGTTTAAAACTTTATTGTGGGATAGAGCCTTGCTCTACAGCCCAGGGTGATCTGGAACTTGCAATGCTCCTGCTTCAGTCTCCGGAACAATGGGATTGTAGGTCTGTTAACACTCTTAAAACTCCCACCTAGGCAAGGAGTTAGAGGGATAGGACTTAGACCTATGTCTGTCACTTTCAGGGACTCTGCTGAGTTCTTTACCCATCTTTCCTCCCCAGGGGGGCAGTCTCGCATGGCCTGCTACTAGGAGATGTCTCAGAGTTATATTGCTAACAAACTTAATTTCAGGAGTCCGGGACCCACTGCGGCCCAGTAATCCCTGGGATTATAGACATCAGTCACCATACTGGCTTCACCTTAAAGGTATCAGAAACCTGGGTTTGTCAGAGTCCTTAAGAATTGCCTTAGATGGGGCTGGTGAGATGGCTCAGCAGTTAAGAGCACTGACTGCTCTTCTGAAGGTCCTGAATTCAAATCCCATCAACCACATGGTGCCTCACAACCATCCCTAATCTGATGCCCTCTTCTGGTGTGTCTGAAGACAGCTTTAGTGTACTTATATATAACAATAAATAAATCTAAAAAAAAATTGCCTTAAATACACAATACTTTCATGTTTTAGTTGTGTATGGAGTGACTTGTTTTTGTTTGCTTTGGATTTTCGTTTTGTTTTTGTTTTTGTTTTTAATTTTCTTTATTTATTGTATGAATGCTGTGCTGCATATACATCCAACTGCTTGAAGAGGGCATGAGATCCCCCTATAGATGGTTGTGAGAAAGCACATATGGCTCACAACTGTCTGTAATGGGATCTGATGGCCTCTTCTGGTGTGTCTGAAGACAGCTACAGTGTACTCACATACATAAAATAAATAAATCTTTTTTTAAAAATCAAAATAAAGCCAGGTGGTGGTGGTACATGCCTTTAATCCCAGCACTTGGGAGGCAGAGGCAGGCGGATTTCTGAGTTCGAGGCCAGCCTGGTCTACAGAGTGAGTTCCAGGACAGCCAGGGTTACAGAGAAACCTTGTCTCAAAAAACAAAACAAAACAAAACAAAACAAAAAAGTCCATGTCAAATGACTGACCTATACCATCTGGATTTGTGCAAATATCCAGTGCTTCAATAGACACTTAACAATTCATTTCTCAGGAAAGTCATCCTTATTAACAAGTGACATATGGTTATAATTTACTTACCAAAGATTTACTGAAGTCACAGGAATTATAATTTAGTCCATTTCTATTTCTTTGGGATAATTACTTATTTCTTCAACTGTATTCTTCCTCACTTAGGTTTTTTTGCCGTGGAGGTGGAGGTAGTGTTACAAGGTCTCATGAAACTTAGACTCCACATCCTGAGTGCTAGATTATAGATATACTACCTCTATGAATTTTCTTCTTTAAACCAATGTTTTGATTTGGTTGGCATTATCTGAGCTCAAACCTAAGGCCTCAGGATGCTAGGCAGAAATTCTTCCATTGAGCTACATATTGAATCTGCTTAAATTCTATTTAAAGCCAATCAAAATACCACCTGTCCCCACCCCATTTATTTATTATGTATACAAGGTTCTGCCTGCATGTATGCCTGCAGGCCAGAAGAGGGCACCAGATTTCATTATAGATGGTTATGAGCCATGTGGTCGCATTGAACTCAGGACCTCTGGAAGAGCAGACGGTGCTCTTAAGCTCTGAGTCATCTCTCTAGTCTAAATATAGATTTCCTCCAAAGTTTATTTTTTATTATTTGTATGTATGTGTGTGTGTGTACATTCAAGAAGATACATATGGGTTGTGTATCTACGGGCTACGTTGGACCAGAGTGGCAAGTTATCACCACATTCTGTAACAACATTCCCACAGCCACAGGCTGTGGTAGACTGTAACTCTAGCCCTCTGGCCATACAAGCAATAGGAACCAGACTTTGAGTTCTTGAAAGCTAGAAGAGGGCATCTGATCCTCTGGAGGTAGAGTTTCAGGCTGTTGTGAGCCTCCGGACATTAGAAACTGAACTCTGGTCCTCTGAGAGAACAGGACAGTGCTCTTAACCACTGAGCCATCTCCCAGCTCCACCTTTACTAAATATAAAGTTTTAATGTATTTACTTTATTTTCTGTGCATTAGCATTTTGCCTGCATGTATGTTTATGTGGAATGTCAGATCTTGGAGTTACAGACAGCTGTGAGCTGCCATGTGGGTGCTGGGATTTGGACTGGGGTCCCCTGGAAGAGCAGTCAGTACCCTTAACTGCTGAGCTGGCTCTCCAGTTCTTTTTAAAAATTCTTATTTATTCTATTATTTTACTCTCTGTTGTATATGTGTTTTGCTCCATGTATATATTGTGTGCTCGGTGGTTCCCTCCAAGGACACCCATGGTGTCAGACTGGAGTTACAGGTGCTGTGAGCCTCCATTTGGGTGCTGGAAATCAAACCTGAGGCCTTTGGAAGAGCAGCTAGTGCCCTTAACCATTTCTCCATTCCCCAAAGAATAGCTTTTTCTAGGTTTCTCATCCCTAAGTAGAAAGTTATCATTTATATAACACATATATAGACACATCAAAACAGATAGACAGCTCCTGGCCCCGCATTCATAAAGGTTTTTTTTTTTTTGTTTGTTTGTTTTTTGTATTCTTTTTTTGTTTTGTTTTGTTTTTGAGACAGGGTTTCTCTGTGTAGCCTTGGCTGTCTTGAAACTCACTCTGTAGACCAGGCTGGCCTCGAACTCAGAAATCTGCCTGCCTCTGCCTCCCAAGTGCTGGGATTAAAGGCGTGTGCCACCACCGCCCAGCAGTTTTCTTTTTTTTTTTTTTAATGCAAACATTTCTTACAATACATATTTTTATACCAATCATAAAAAATGATGGACATGTTACTAAATAAACATAAATAGATAAAGTATTTTTGTTTGTTTGTTTTGTTTTTAGTAGAGCGGTAACTGTGGTACAAACCCAAAATAAGAACAATTTTTAGACATTGGAGTTCATTGTAATAAGGCTGTACTTAAATGCCCCTCACATCATCATTTAGGTTTTCATTTACTGCTTTTCCAAATAGTTTCTCTTTGCTTTTCAGCGTATTAGTCTCTCAGTCACCTGTTCATTTCCCTAAGAAATTGTTAGCTAGGCAGGTCTAAATTTGTACCTCCAAGAGGATGATGCCTGGGTAGAGTGCACTGACAAGTCAAAGACACAGAAAAAGAATTCAAGTCCTCTCTAGTAAATGCCTACGGCACCTTGCCTGCTACCAGAGGTCAATCCTACATAGGCTGCAGCATTAAGTCATAGATCTAAGTGACCCAAAGGTCACCAGGTGGACAAAACACCCATTTCCATTCAAACTGAGTCAGGTGAATTTTCCTTGAGGTTTCTTTCTAGGGAAGGGCTCTAAACTCCAGCCCTTCCTTGAAGTGAATCCAAGAATCTGGTATATGTTTACAGTTGCCTTCGCAGAACACTTTTTATCCTGGTGGTCATTTACGTGGCCAGCCTAAAGCCGGAACCCATCACCAGTGCTCCTCTCACAGGGCAGTTGTTTCTGCTGGCAGACGGTCTTGTGTGGCGGCCTGTGTTTGATTTGTTCCTATCATGAAAACCACACTCTAAGAGAGTTTGCAAGAGGAAGACAGTTTAGTTTGTGTTTAGTTTAGTCAGGTCAGCCACAAGAGAGTTCAAAATGGACACAGAGACAACAGAAATCAACTTCACTACAATTTTTACAAGGAAGTGCACAGATGGGCTTCTGAGAACATTCAAAAGCCTGTTCAAAGAAACCAGCTGTGAAGGCATATTTTGGAGACCAATTTAGACAGATATGCAGCTTTCCAATTTGGCTTCTGTTAACTGAATTATTACTGAGTTCATTGTGGATGGTGTCCATTCAGGAATAGCCTGCACAAGGGATGTTCTAGACGCAGCATGGAAATCGCTGAAAAATCTGCATGATCAGAAGACTTAATGTACAGTGTACGTGTGTGTCTCTGTTTGTCTGCCTGCCTTCCTCGTGTGTGTGTGTGTGTGTGTGTGTGTGTGTGTATGTGTTATGTGTGTGGGAGCCTTCCAGGTCCAGAAGAAGGAGGCTAGAGTTAGAGGTGGTTGTTAATTGAACAAAGTGTATGCTAGGAACGGAACTTAAATCCCTTGGAAGAGAAGCAAGTACTCTTTTTTTTTTTTTAAAGAATTATTACTTTTTTAAAGATTTATTCATTTATTTTATGTATATGGGTGCACTGTAGCTCTACTGATGGTTGTGAGCCATCACGTGGTTCCTGAGAATGAAGGTTGCTCGCTCTAGTCGGCACTGCTCGCTGCAGCCTAAAGATTTATTTATTATTACATCTAAGCACACTGTAGCTATCTTCAGATGCACCAGAAGAAGGTATCAGATCTTATTACAGATGGTTGTGAGCCACCAAGTGGTTGCTGGGATTTGAACTCAGGACCGTCAGAAAAGCAGTCAGTGCTCTTAACCACTGAGCCACCTCTCTAGCCCTTTAAAATATTATTTATTTATTTACTTACTTACTTTATGTGTATGAGCATACTGTAGCTGTCTTCAGACACACCAGAAGAGGGCATTGGATCTCATTACAGAGGGTTGTGAGCCACCATGTGGTTGCTGGGAATTGAACTCAGGACCTCTGGAAGAGCAGTCGGTGCTCTCAACCACTGAACCATCTCTCTAGCCAAAAGCAAGCACTCTTAACCTTGACCTTCTGATCCTCCTTTTACCTCCAGAGGGCTAGGATTACAAGCCCATGCCACCATGTTCAGTTTATATGATGCTGGGATCAGTCAGGGTTTCCTGCATGATGAAGTGAGTGTTCACTCTATCAACTGAGCTGCATGCATTCCTGGCCCTTAAATCTACTTATTTTATGTGTTCCAGTGTTCTTGCTTGGATGTATGTCTGTGCTCTCATATATATATTCTGGTGCCTGCAGAGGCCAGAAGAGGGCATTAGAGGTCTTGGAATGGGAGTTACATACAGACAGGCCCTCAGTGAGAGCAAACAGTGCTCTCAACTACTAAGCCATTTCTTATTATTTTTTTTTAAAGATAAGGTTTCTCTGTGTAGCCCTGCTTGTCCTGGAACTCACTTTATAGACCAGATGGCCTTGAGCTCACAGGGATCTGCCTGCTTGTGTCTCCCAAGAGCTGGGGTTAAAGAAATGTGCCACTAGTCTATTGCTTTTGTTTTTTAAGAGAGGAATACTCCGTACAATGGAAGTAAAACAGTGTCTCACTTTGTAGCTCTGGCAGACCAGGAAATTGTTATGTTATGTTGTTCCTTCTGCCTCCCAGGTCCTGCTGAAATTACAGTCACATGCTATCTCACCTGGCTTGGAGCAACATTTTTCATAGGTCATCTTGATGGCTGAGAGGATTCACCAGTGAAGGTGTGTACTTCCATTGTACGGAGTATTCCTCTCTTGTCTTTATATGGGGGTTTCAGATGTTTCATGACTCTGATACACGATGGGAACATTCAAAACTGTCATGCTAATACTAAATGGAGAGACTCTTTATAAAGGAGCAAACTAATCGTAGTTGACTGCTATGTTGGTGCCGACTGGCTTTGGCAAGATCTTGTTTCTCAGGTTCGTGTGACTACTTGATGACCCACTGTAAAGTAGCTCTGCTGCTGCATCAGCCCTTAGCAGCCAGTCATGCAGCTGCCTCTTCCTGCTGGCTAGCCAGCTTCAGCTTCAGTGAGTTTTGCTTCTGTCTTCTGAAGGCATCAGGCATGCAAGTGGTGCATATCCATAATGCAGGAACTCACACTTACATGTAAAATGAAAATAAACCTTTAAAACAAAACAAACTCTTTGAAAACAAAAACAGAGAGAGAAGAGAAGAGAAGAGAAGAGAAGAGAAGAAAGGAGAGAGAAGGGAGAGGCAGGAAGGGGAATAAAAAGTAAGAAAGTTACCACTGAGGTTGGGAGAGCTGTGATTAGAATACAGTAGGACATCCAAGATATATAGTTAAAGGTTAACCCAACAGCTATGGAGCTCCCACAGGGCAATGGGCAGGGTGTTGTACCAGGGCATTAGAGAATTGGGGGGAAAAAAGAGAGACAGAATCCCCTACTTTAGAGTGACTACAGTGTACTGGAGGGACTAGAGGGGAGAGAAGTTTTTTGGTGGCAGGTTAACAGCTCTTAAGACACCCAGACTGTGCCCACCAGTCAAATTATTGCTTTGGCTCTGAGATAATTATCTTGACAGACTTAGATAATTTCCCCTGACCTAAGCACATAGAAGAGAAGAGGAAGAAGAGCAGGAGGAGGAGGAGGAGGAAGAGGAAAAAGAGGAAGAGGAGGAAGAGGAAGAAAAGATGAGATAGAGATAGAGAAATGAGGAAAGACAGGGAGGGGAGATGGAGATGGAGACCGAGAGAAAAGAATTACTTTTCAGCCTTTCGGCTGAGATCGGGCAGAAAAGACAGTCTCTACCTGCAACAGCCATGCAATGTACTGTGAGTCTCTTTACCCTCCATCCTGCTTTAGACATCTAACTCCACCAGTAATTCCCATCCCTATTTCTTCTGTCCTTTTTGTTTTTTACCTGATTTGTCAGCCACCCTAAAGTCCTCACAGCACAAAGTAATCCTAAGGATCCATCCCAAGGCCATGATGTTTTCATAGGGCATGACCCAATTCTGGTTTTGAGAGTCAAAAAGACTGAGGTTTTGAAGCAAAAACAGCAGTCTGACCCCACAGAAACTTACTTGCATTCTGTGAGGACAAGCGACCTCAACAGGAATCAGCAGCATGCCTCTAGCATTACTCAAAGTATCCCAGAAGCCATTAGCATTCAGAATCATCAAAGGACAAAATCACAACAAATTTGTTAAAGATCATAGGACTTTGTGATTTATTGACTCACAGATTGGGGTAGGCTCCAATCAATAGGATAAAAAGAACAGCTCCCACGGAGCGACTGCAGGGATTTGAGTTTAGCTATATTTTGTTTTGTTCGAGACAGGCTCTCACTCTGTAGCACAGGTTAGCTTGGAATTCACTCTGTACCCATACATTTACATGTATGAGATTTCAAAGAGATTTTTGCCAGTTGTCATGGGGCACACCTACAATCTTACAATTCCAGAACTCTAATGCAGATGCAGGAGTTCCAGGCCAGTTATATAGCAAAATACCTTAGAAAAGCAAAAAACACATGGGTATGGGGCTCATACTTATAATTAGAACACTTGGGAGACTGTGGATTGCCAAGAGTTCAAAGCCAGCCTGGACTATACAGGGATATTTTGTCAGTCAATACTACACAGTAAGACCCTATCTCAAACAAAACAAAACAACAATAGCAGACATCTGGGCTGGAGAGATGGCTCAGCAGTTAAGAGCACTAACTGCCCCTCCAGAGGTCCTAAGTTCAATTCTCAGCAACCACATGGTGGCTCACAACCATGTGTAATGGGATCTAACACCTTTTTCTGGTGTGTCTGAAGACAGCTATAATTGTACTATCATATCCATAAAATAAATAAATAAATCTTAAAAAAAAACAATAGCAGACACCTTGCCAATATGAGACATTGATTAATGAACTAAAAGAATAAGAGTGTCATAGAAGACAGGAGATCTGCCTGGCACAGGCACCTACTGAATGGCTACCATAGTTTTCAATAGGGGCAGGAGGGGCAATAGCTCAATGGCAGAGTAGATTTATCTCAAGTGCTGGGAAAGGGGGAGGAAGAAAGGGAACAAATGAAGGCAGAGAGTGGCTGGAGTGCTGGTTCAGTTGGTAAGGTCCCTGTGGTGCAAGCACAAGGGCCTGAGTTCAGATTCCCAGATCGTGTGAAAGCAGGCACAGCAGTGCACAGCTGTGAGGCAGATACAGATGGCCAGCCAGCCTCCCCAAATCAACAAACTCCAGGTTCAGTGAAAGGCTTTATATCAGTAAAGTAAAGTAAAGACTTGAGAGGCTGGCCCTTCGCTTACAGGTTCAGAGGCTCAGTCCATTATCAAGGCAGGAGCATGGCAACATTCAGGCAGGCATGGTGCAGGCTGAGCTGAGGATTCAACATCTTCATTGAAGGCTGCTAGTGGAAGACTGACTTCCATGCAGCTAGGATAAGTGTCTTAAAGCCTACATCCACAAGTGACATGCCTACTTCAACAGAGCCACACCTAATAGTGCTCTTCCCTGGGTCGATCGTATACAGACCATCACAGATCCTACATGTCTACCTCTCTTCCAACCCTTACTCTTTCCTATTTCCTGCTTACTCCTTCCTACTTCCTGGTGAGTTCCTTGGGGCAAGAACAATCTTCTGTAGTCAGGATATCTATCGCCAATTTCTTCTCATCTCTTTGCTTATGACCACTTGACAAACTGCAGTGACAGGAACCAACCACTAGCAGCAGCAGAGGGGGGAGCAGTAGCAGCAACTACTACTGCCTGAAGACATCGTCCTGTTTCAGGGAGAGGTGTTCACAAAGCCCCACACTTCCTTACGATCTCTATAGGTAGTTAATAGTTGCTAGGGGAAGAAAAGAGGGGTGAAGCCACTCTCTCCCACAAACAATGCCTCATCTATGCTCCTGTAAGCAGCCCTAATTAAACTCATACAGGTCAGTGGTTCTCAACCTGTGGGTCGCATCCCCTTTGGAATTACACTAACAGATATATTTACATTACGATTCATAACAGTAGCAAAATTACAGTAATGTAGCAATGAAGTGATTTTATGGTTGGGGGTGTCACTCCAACATGAGGAAATGTATTGAAGGCTTTCAGCATTAGGAAGGATGAGAACCAACAACACAGGGATATAGGTGTACATGCATAAACACACACACACACACACACACACACACACACACACACACAGACTGGTAGGTAGAAGGTAAGCAATCTTTTTTTTTTTTTTTTTTTTTAAAGATTTATTTATTTATTATATGTGAGTACACTGTAGCTGTCTTCAGGCACCCCAGAGAGGGCGGCAGATCTCATTACGTATGGTTGTGAGCCACCATGTGGTTGCTGGGATTTGAACTCAGGACCTTCAGCAGAGCAATCAGTGCTCTTACCCGCTGAGCCACCTCTCCAGCCCAGCAATCTGTTTTTTATTCTTCCCCTCTTTCATTCCCTTTTCTGTTTGTCTTTTGTCTTGTTTTGACTCAGAGTCTTGTGTAGCTGAGGATGACTTTGAACTTCTGATTCTCCTGCTAGAGTGAGAGGATTATAGGCCTGGGCTACCAGTCTCAATTTTCTGTGGTGCTGGGCATGTTAGCCAAGCACTGTGTCAACTGTCATCCCCAGCACTTTACAATAAAAACATAGCCCAGGCTGTTACAGAGGCAGGGACAAGTTCGACTATTCGAGCCCAGGATTCCAGTGCCCGTTTGGGTAACATAGTGAGATCCTGTCTCTTAAATTTTTTTTTTTTTAATTAAATTAAGCAAGGCAGTGGTGGAGCACACCTTTAATCCCAGCACTTGGGAGGCAGAGGCAGGTGGATTTCTGAGTTCGAGGCCAGCTTGGTCTACAGAGTGAGTTCCAGGACAGCCAAGGCTATACAGAGAAACCCTGTCTCGAAAAACAACAACAACAACAACAACAAAATTCTTATAAGTAACCCAATAAACTTTCTTTTAATATAAAAATCAAGTAAAAAATGTAAATATGGTGTAGTCATTGAGAGTATTGCTGCAAATGGGAAGGCTGGCTTGGGCTACAGACTCTGAAGAGAATTTCAATGGTTTCAATTATGTTACAAATCTCTGGGTTTACTATCTTTTGAAAGCTTACAAAATTATACAGTAGTAGGAGGTTGGCATAAGAATGGCCCTATAGGTTTACATGTTTGAATGCTTAGTCACCAGGGAATGGCACTATTTGAAAGGATTAGGAGGCCTAGCCTTGTTAGAGGAAGCATAGCTCTGGGGGTGGGCATTAAGGTTTCAAAAGTCCACGACTAGGCCCAGTGTCTCTCTTCTGCCTCCCTCCATGCTTTGGAATATGATAGTGGACTAAGCCTCTGAAATTATAAACAAGGCCCTAATTAAATGTTTTGTTTTGTTTTTTTAATAAGAATTGCCTTGGTGATGGTTTCTTTCCACAAAGGTAAAACAATGGTTTAGACAAATAATAACAAAGTAACACATTGTATAGTTATATTTTACCTTCATATACAAGAATACCTTTCAATAATGGATAGTTGCTGGGCATAATGGGACATAAGGGTGCCTATCTGCAATCCCCCTACTCGAAAGGTGAGGACAGGAAGATTGGGGAGCCAGCCTGGGCTATATAGTAAGTTCCAGGCTGGTCTCAGGGACCTTGCCTCAAAAGAAAAAAACAATACATTTTTCCCCTCCTGCTTTTATTCTTTAGGTCTCCTAAATCTTCTACTTCAGCCTCCCAAGTACTGGGACCTCTGGCATATCAGAGGAGGCCTGCCTCCTCCGTGCCACATATTACTAGCTGGTCTAGAAATCTTTTTTTTTTTTTTTTTTTTTTTTTTTTTCCGAGACAGGGTTTCTCTGTGTATCCCAGGCCATCCTGGAACTCGCTCTGTAGACCGGGCCAGCCTTGAACTCAAAGATTTGCCTGCCTCTGCCTCCCGATGAAAGGAGTGAACTATAACTGCCCAGATTATTTATTATTATTATTATTGTTACTATTATTATATTTTTTTGAGACAGGGTTTCTTTGTTGTCCTAGTTGTCTGCTGTCCTGGAGCTAGCTCGATTGACCAGGGTGCCTCGAACTCAGAGATCCACTTGCCTCTGTCTCCCAAGTGCCAGAATTAAAGGCGCGTGTCATCACCCCCATTTCCCCCCACCCCCATTCCCTCCCCACTGCTTATTGTTTTTAAAGTCGTTTCCTGAAATTATGTGTGTATTGTTCAGGTTCATTCACTTCAATATTTATCTTAAACTGCTCAAACACTGCTGCATTCAAGTTTTCTTTGGCAATCCTTTCCTTTGGAGGAAAGAAAAAGTAAAGCTTCGGTGTATTTACAACTTTAAAAAAAAAAAAAAAAGAGGTTTCAGATTCACATAGGTAATTTGTAAACTTCTTAAAAACACCCTCCCTCTTTCTTTTTCTGGGTTTCACCATCAGGAACCCTGATCTGTGTTTTCAGCCTGGACCCAAAATGATCGGGAGGCCAGAAGCCATAGCTTGAGATCGAACGCCAACTTTCTATTTTGCAGCTTTGAAACATCTTAATGGTGGGAGTCTAAGGTCGTAGGCTGCGACCTCGGGCGACTCTCGGAAGACACGAGAACGAGCAGCCCGCGTCGTGCCGAGTTGTAAAACTTTGCCTCGGCGTCTAGAGCTCCGTTCCGAGGGGAGAACCTGCAGTTTCTCCGAGGAATTAACCATTTCTCAACCAGTCCGATCACATCTACCCCCCCCCCCGCGGGCTCCCCCCCCCCCCCCCACACACACACCAGACAAGCCATCAAGAGCCTGGGACTCCGCGCGGGCAAGGAGCAAGGTCGCCACACGGCGCCTCCGGGGGTCCGCTTCCCGCCACCGGGGCTCCTCCTCCTCCTCCTCCGCGCGTCCGATCGGCCGCCGGCCTCCCGGAGGCGCCCGCGCGGGGCAGGTCTTGGCGCCAAACGGGTGGCGGCGCTGTCCAACCGCGCGCGCGGCCGCGCCGGGGCTCGACGCAGGCGGGGGCTCGCCCGGCGGAAGAAGGGGCGGGAGCGAGGCGCGCGGTGCTCTCGCGGGCTCTCGCGCCGCCCGCGTGACGGGCTCTGGTCGTGCGCGACGCTCGGGCTCGGCGGGGCGCGGGCGGCCGGGAGCGCGCCGCGGCGAGAGGGCGTCTGGTGCGGGTGGGCGCGAGGTGCGGGCGGGCGGGCGCGGGGGGACGCGCGGACGGGCGTGCGTGCGTGCTTGCGTGCGTGCGTGCGGGCGGGCGGCCGTGCACCCGCGCTCGTGCTCTCGGAGGAGCGGCGGGCCGAGGCTGCGCTTCCTCAGCCCGACGGAGAGCGGCAGTGTCGCCCCGGCCGGCGCACGCTCGGCCCGCTTCTCCCCCCGCGGCGGCTGCTCCTCGGCACCGCCAGCCCCAGCGCCGCTCCGGGGCGGGCGGGCGGCGGCGGCGGCGGCGGCGGGACCCACGGAGCCGCTTTGTGTGCAGCCCGACTACGAGGGGCGGCGGCGGCGGCCGTGGCGGCGGCGCAACCACCTGACAGAGGCCCGGCGCTCGCTGCACCGTCCGCCCGCATGAGGAGGAGGTAAAGCGGCGGCCGGGCTCGCGCCCTCGGCGGCGGCGGCGGCGGCGGCGAGGGAGGGACGGAAGGGGAGACCGCAGGGGAGGGCGCGCGCTGAGGCCCGGCGGGGTTGCCCGGAGCGGCGGCTCAGGCCTCGGTGGTGCCGGGGAGCGCAGGGCGAGCGACGGGCTCGAGACGCCGCCGGGCTCGGTTGCCGAAGTTACGGGACAAAATGTGAAGTGCGGAGCCGGGTCCTCCGCTTCCTGGCGAGGGGGCTCGGGCCGCGGGCGGCCGGCGGGGGTGGCGGGCTAGCCGGGGAGGGGCGGCCGCGCGGCGGGGACGCCGGGAGCCCGGGGCTCGGCACGGCTACGGCGTTCTGCTCCCGGGCGCCGGCGCCGCGCGTGGGTCCTCTTGGGTACCTAGTTTTGCGGCCTAAGCTAAACCCTCTAGGCCTCGAGTCTCCTTTCCCGGAGGTGACCGGCCGGGCGGGGACCCAGCCGCTGCTCCTGAGCCGAGTGGGGCCGTTGGGTCCTCGCTGGCCCCCCCGAGGCCACCAAACTTCCGACCTAGGTGCTCGGGGGGTACGTTTCATTGTGAAAAGAGGGATAGGAAACTCCGGGGAGCTGCTCGGCGCCTCTCGCGGCCGGGGCTGCTGCAGCCAAGAACCCCGCGGCACCGGGGCTGGCTCCGGTGGGGGGTGGCGGACGCCTAGCTGGGTCCGAACCCCAGGGAAAAAGCGAGTGGCGGGGTCGCTGGCCTCGGGGGGAAGGAGGCAGAAGGGACCCTTTCCAGATTAGAGATTTTTGAAATGGAAAAAGAGGTTACAAAGTCGCCCCTTTCCCGCTGAACTTTGATTTTCTGACCGATAGAGGCCGGTAGAGGACTGTGAAAGAAAAGTTATCCCCCAGGATGGACTTCACGCAGCCGAAGCCTGCCACTGCCCTCTGTGGCGTCGTGAGTGCGGACGGAAAGATCGCTTACCCTCCGGGAGTAAAAGAGATCACCGACAAGATCACCACTGATGAAATGATCAAACGTCTGAAGGTAAGGGTCTGGGTCCATGATCTATGCTCTGGATGGCTTTCGTGACTCAATGTTGTTTCATTGGACTACTCAACCTGGCCTTTGGAGTTTTTAATTACTAAGCTTTTAAAGATATCTTAAGGGCCCCAGAAAAGTATTGTGTTCTAACTTTTCGATATCTTTGGATAAGTTCTGAAAGGACATAAGTGGCATGGGAAATTTAAAGAGTCTATCCAGTTTATTACCTAAAAATAAACTGGATATTTAGTTGCTTCCCTTGTGGTTATTTTATTTAGTGAATATTATTTAAGCGCCTCGTAGACCGTGATTTACCCACGAAGTTCCTGTTTTTGTCAGCTCCAAAAAAGACTGATTTGAACACAAGCGACCATATTTTCCCCTTAGTTCTTATAGTTTTCTAATGTCTGGAAGTTTAACTATCTATACAGTGGGCTAAACTTCAGACAGTGTACAGATTTTTCAGAATTTGAGCTTAAAGAGAAATGATTTTATAGTACACATACCCACGAGAGTTGAGGGCTGGATTGTTATTTCTGTTTATGTGTGTGTAAGTGTGTTACATCATTTTTCTTGGTGGAAATGTGGTCCTTAACATCAGTGTTGTCTGTTTTAATCTTGCATTGTCAGTTTTGGACTTAACCTTTCTGCTACTGAATGAGGGCAGTGCTTGTTATGGAATCAGTTTCAAGCAGTAATTGTCACTTTAGATAACTTTGATGCACCAGCGGGTGTTGTAGGCAATTTCAGAGTTATTTTGGTTGTCACAATTGGTTTGGGTGGAATAGGCCATGAGTCCTGTGAGGAAACTTAATAGTTGTCTAGGTGAAAGATCTCAAACTATTGAAGTAGGGCGTTGACAGTGGGAGAGAGTGGGTTAGATGACTTGTTTAAGAGAGGAGTTGTAACCCAGCTGCCCTTGAATTTAACCATCTTCCTGCCTCCACTTCCCAAAACACTAGAGTTATAACCACACCCTGCTAACAACAGTGGTTCTCAACCTGTGCCTGGAGACCCTCTTCACATAGGTCAGTTATCTGATAGCCTGTATATTAGGTATTAACATCATAATTCATAACAGTAGTAAAATTACAGTTGTGAAGTATCCATGGAATTATTTTGTTTGAGGTCACCACTACATGAGGAAGCAATAGGAAGGTTGAGAACCTTTGTGCTAAATGGTGCACTTCAAAGTTAAGTCAGACATGGTGGAAGGCTAGGCAAGAATCATTGTCGACAGTGTTTCTGCAATATACAGCTTTATAAAATGCATTTTTAGGGTCTGATCTTCAAATTGATTATAGTGCCTAGTAAATGTTATATGTTTAAAGTGTTCCTGTGTTTTAGTTTCCATTTATTGCCTTTTTGAAAGATCCAGTTTTTTAAATTGAAAGACACCTTTTCCATTTTCCTTCCATTTCTTTTTCCAGGGGTAGAGGTAGGGACATGTGCAGGCAGTGCATATTAAACTCAGGCCCGGTCTTATCACTGAGCTATATATACTCAGTCTAATGCAGATAAATATTTTTGTTGTTTTCAAGACAGGTTCTGGCCTAAAACTTGCTCTGTAGACAAGGCTGGTCTCAACTTTTCTCTGCTCTCTCTGCCTTTGAAGTGTTGGAAATGTGCCATCAAGCTCAAGTAAAGCCTTTTTTTAAAAAGTGAGATTATTGTGTTTGTGTGTGTACATGCATGTTTATGTGTAGGTATGTAGGCACTGTACCTGGTCTTTGCTACTTTGTGGGTTCTTTTGCTACCCTTTATCCCCTAGTTTCACCCTGTTACTAAATAGAGAAAGAAGGGTAGAGGAGAGAGAAAGACAGACAGAGACAGAGAGACAGACAGACAGAGACAGAGACAGAGACAGAGACAGAGAGAGAGAGAGAGAGAGAGAGAGAGAGAGAGAGAATGAATGTTCCCTGAGTCTAATTTCTTTCTCCTTGTTTCTTTGAGCATGACTACTAACAAACTACAACCAAGCAGGGTGGTGGTGGCACATGTCTTTAATCCCAGCACTTGTGAGGCAGAAGCAGGTGGATTTCTGAGTTCAAGGCCAGCATGGTCTACAGAGTGAGTTCCAGGACAGCCAGGGCTATACAGAGAACCCCTGTCTCGAACGCCCCCCCCCCCCCCAAAAAAAAAAAAAAAACAAACTACAACCAACCTAAAGGGCCAACAATCACTGACCCCACCTCTCAGGGTCCTAGTGTTTATATACCCTCTGAAAAGTTCCTAGAATTCCAAATATACACATGCAGAAACTATCTACAACTGGCAAAACTATGCCTCTTGTCAATAGTCAACTGCTGTGAAGCAGCCTCATATCATGGGATTAAAACATGTTTTTATAATGTCTGTGGTTTTTTTTGTTTTTTTAAAAACAAACTTCCAGAATTCTCATACAAGGCACTTTTGTGTATGTTTCTGGAGGCCAGGAGACAGTCTTGGGAACCCTCAGAAATGCTGTCCATCTCCTTTGAGACAAGGTTTCTGGTTAGCCTAGAGTTCACCTATTAAGTGGGGCTGGCTTTCCAGTGAGCCTCCAGAGTCCTCCTTCTGAGATTACAGTTGTCTGCAGCCACATGAAGTACACGTGCTGGGAATTGGAGCTCAAGCTGAAGTCCTCATACATAGGAGACAAACACTAGTCACTTAGCTGTTTCTCCAGCTCCTTTCTTGAAATGACTCTTGGTACTTGAAGAATATTAATGTTTCCTACAATTATATTGTGTATTTTGAGTAAGAATCCAAACTAAGAAAAATAAAGTGGCTCAATAAAATTAGCATTGCATGTCTATTTTATGTATGTGTTTTGTTGTGTATCCCCACCCCAGGTGTTGATTTGGGAGGGAGGATAGTGTTCTGTGTAGCTCTGGCTGTCCTGGAGCTCATTTTGTAGTCCAGGCTGGCTTCCTCTGCCTTCTGAGTGCTGGGATTAAAGGCTTATATTCAGTGACCCACCCCAGTTTTGAGACTGGGTCTTACTGTTTAACTCAGGCTAGTCTTGAACTCACAGCCCTTTTTCTTCAGCCACCTGATTTGGGGGTGCTGGGATTATAGGTGTGTGCTACCAAACCTAGCAATCATTTAATTTTGAACAAATGTTCAAATTAAGAATATTGAAATAAACCAAGTGGTGGTGGTTCATGCCTTAAATTCCAACACCTTGAGACAGAGGTGGGTGGATCTCTAAGGGTCTACACTGGCTGAGTTCTAAAGCTACAGAGAGAAACCTCGTTTCAAAAAACCAAAATGAAAAATAAAAAATTGAAATAGCCAGACATGGTGGTGTTCTCATTTAATACCAACACTTCAGAAGAAACAGAGTATCTCTGAGTTTGAGGCCAGCCTGGTCTACATAGGGTGTTCTTGGCCAGTGAGGAGTACACAGTAAGCCCCTGTCTCCAAAAATTAAAGAATATTGAAACCTTGAATTCAGAGGGTGAACATTTTTTTAAACAGGAAAATATAGGGCCAGCTAGATTCATTATATAAATGTGCTAAATCTGAAAACTTGAGTTGGATTCCTCATATGGTAGTAGAGAATGGATTCCCACAAGTTGTCTCTAAGACCTTTACATGCAAGCCATGCATAGCCTCTCTCACACACATACTTTTAAGTAAAATGCAATAAAAAATTTAAAAACAGATAGGAAATTATGACTTTATATATCTTCTACTTATAAATATATTGAATATTAGAATTCTAAACTGTGAAAGTCATGGCCATCACTGGGCTAGCTATCCATTTATTTAATGTATTCTTTCATAAGTTAAAGTTGACATATTTTTATCAATTTAATTTCCTGCCTTTTTTTTTTAAAACAAAACAAAACAAAACACAAACTTGCTATGAACCCCAGGCTGCCTTCAAATTTGGTCTTTTCTTTTCTGTCTCAGCTTCACAAGCTAAGTACTGAAGTTACAAGTTGATGTGTGGTTCCCCCCCCTTCTCCCCCTCTAAGACAAAGGTCACTTCGCTTAGGCTGGCTTTGAACTTAAGATCTTCCTAACTCCACGTCTGAAAAGGCTATGATTATAAGTATAGACAATTATGCTTGAAGATTGAATCTAGGACTTGATGCATGCTAGACTGATATCTACCAACTGACCAGCGTCCGCAGCCAGTGTTCCCCTTCATATTACCTACTTTTGAGAGAAGATTTCATGTAGGCTAACCTCAGAATTCTGATTCTCTTATATCCTAGGGATTACAGACATGAACTTGACTCTATAATTATAAAAAAGTTTGTTTGTAGGTTGGCATGTGCCATAGTGTGCATGTGGAGGTCAGAGAACAATTTGAAATAGTTCTCTCTTTTCTACCACTTGGATGCCAGGGATTGAGCTGACTGTCAGACTTGGTTGCATTTTGTTGCTTAAACACCTTTACATACTACTGACTCCATAAAGAAATTCTGAAACCTCTTAACAAATGACAGAAATTAGGTCCATAGCACTTAAGTGACTAAGTAGAGTTCATCAGGATCAGTTAAAGCTGACTAGTGGCAGGTCCAGGGCACTGGCATCGTATTTGTTTTGGTTCTCATGTAGCTTGCTTCTAAGGCATCTTTATAACATACAACTAAAGATTTGTGATGAAAACATACTACATTTAAAGGCTTCTGTGTGGTAGTGCATGTCTACAGCACATGTGTTGGAGAGGCAGGAGAACAGTTTTGTACAGTTGGTTCTCCTACCTTTCTGTGTTCTGGGGATCAAACTCAATTTGTTAGGTTGTTAGGTTGTTAGCTTTGCCTTTAGTGTCTGAGCTAATGTCAACAGCTCATGAGTCATGATTTGAGATGGGGAGAGAGGGAGGGCAGGGAGACCTCAAGCTTGCTGTATAGCAGAGGATGACCTTGAACTTCTCATTCTTCTGCCTCTATCAAGCACTGCCATTACACTCCTCTTTGCTGGGTTTATGGTTTTGGGTTTTTCGAGACAGGGTTTCTCTGTATAGCCCTGGTTGTCCTGGAACTCACTCTGTAGACCAGGCTGGCCTACCTCTGAAGTGTCGAAATTGTATACCATAGTGGCTGGTCATAGTAAAATTTTAATTTTTGCTTCTGAAAAACCACTTTATGTATTTTTCAAGGTTTGGCTACAGTTGCCTTGGTCCCCTTGAGTATACCAGGATCATTTCTGCTTTAATAGATAGATCCCATTTTATAGCCCCTGTATATCCTTTTTCTTTAGGTCTCATTTCTTACTAGGAGAAGTGTCTTAGATTTTATGTTAGGTAGTTTTAACTTCTTCCGCCATACACCTAAAGTTTTGTTTGTTTGTTTTGGTTTTTTGAGACAGGGTTTCTCTGTGTAGCCCTGGCTGTTCTGGAACTCACTCTGTAGACCAGGCTGGCCTTGAACTCAGAAATCTGCCTGCATCTGCCTCCCAAGTGCTGGGATTGAAGGATTAAAGGCAATGTGCCACCACTGCTCTGCTTGTAATTTCTCTTTAATCTGTTTGAATTTTGGCCATTTCTCTTTCTTTTGGAGGGAGCGTTTTGTTTTGTTTTGTTTTGTTTTTGAGACAGGGTTTCTCTGTGTAGCCCTGGACTCACTCTGTAAATCAGACTGGCCTCAAACTCAGAGATCCACTGTCTCTGCCTCCTGGATGCTGGAATTTAAAGTCATGCACCACCATTGTCCAGTCTTTCGTATTTGTTTTAAATCTTTCTTTTTGTCTATGTACTGTTTGAGCTCAGGGAGTTGCCTATTGTTGGCCAGTGTTCCAACACTGAGGTAAAGCCTTAACTCTGAAGTAAGCTTTTTTATTTTTAGGTATAGTTATTTTTATGTGTATGAGTCTTGCATGTATGTCTGTGTACCATGTGTATGCTTTGTGGCCTCATAGGTCAGAAGAGGGCACATGTATCCCTTGGAACTGGGGTTACAGATACTTGTGAACTGCTTGCTGTGTTGGTGCTGGGAATTGAACACTGGTTTTCTGGAAGAGCATCCAGTGTTCTTAACTGCTGACCCATCTCTTCAGCCCAGCATAACCTTTTTAATGCATTCATGCAGTATACCATAATCTATAATCTGGTTCTTATTTCCTCATGCTTAGACTTAGTTAAGTGTTAGGGCAAGTACACTATTTGGTCAGAGCTGTGTCCATTGAGAAACATGTCATTTGTCCTTTTAATTATGCTGCTTAATACTTGTTCACATTTGGTCATTTCTCCACTGTGAAGAAAGTTGTTAGAACAAGCAATGTTTTGGAGATTATTTATTAGAATAGCTTGTTTCCCAGCAGTCCCACTTTGCTTTTCTGTGGCTGTGATAAATGACTGACCCAAAGCAACTAGTGGAGGAAAGGGTTTGTTTGGATTATAGATTACCGTTATCTAGGGAAGCCAAAGCAGGAATAAGCAGAGACCAAGGAGGAACTAACTTGGCTTACAGAGTTGTTCTCTATGGATTGCTCAGTTTTCTTCTATAACCCAGGACTATCTGTCTAGTGGAGGCACTGTCCATAGAGGGCTGGACCCCTTTAAATCATTAACCAAGCCAGGCAGTGGTGGCGCATGCCTTTAATCCCAGCACTTGGGAGGCAGAGGCAGGTGGATTTCTGAGTTCGAGGCCAGCCTGGTCTACAGAGTGAGTTCCAGGACAGCCAGGGCTACACAGAGAAACCCTGTCTCGAAAAACCAAAAAGAAAAAAAAAAGTCATTAACCAAAAACATACCTCCAACTCTCCTGAAGAGAGGTAGGCAAATCTCTTCAAGGTCAGCCCATTCTGTCTAGCAATTTCCAGGCCAACCAGAGCTACACAGTGAGACCCTGTCTTAAAAAGCAGAAAGCAAGAGCAGAGAAAATAAAATGCCCACAGACATGCACACATGTCAATCTGATGAAGGCAATTCCTCAGTCAAGAGCTTTTCTTCTCGGGTAACTCTAATTTGTGTCCAGTTGACAAAAACTTAAATTAACCATCATTAGAAACATGTCAAATTCTGTTTTTTGAATTGAAGTTCAGACTAGAGTGTGTTGACTCTAGTATCCTTTTTAATACTAGTGTCTTGCTGTGCAGCCTTAATTGGTCCTAGAATTTGTACTAATTTTCCTGCCCTTAGATTTCATGAACCACTGTCCAGCCAAAGAATCTCCCCTCTCCAAACTGAGACTTGAACTAAGGCAAGTGCTTTGCTAACCACTGGGCTGCTTTTCCCAGGACCAGCTTCCTCCCTCCTCTATTGGTCACAGAGCCATGAGGGGAACAAAGTGGGAGGCTTGGGTGGCCTGCATAGATGATGAGAGACTTGTGGCTGAAGGCCTTGTTGTACAAACCCACTGTGCTTCCCATCGTCTCCAGCAGTATGATATCTCTCAGAGGTGGCTCTTCACTACTTCTGCTTTCCCCATGGGGGCATCTCCTTGGCCTTGCACAAGCTACTGGGCAGTGAGTGCAGTGTCCACCGCAGGCCTTAGTTCAGGTGCCACCTCTGGCAGGTGCTCTACTCATAGCTGCTGTCTAGCAGCTGGTTCAGGTCCATGTCATAGTAGGTGAACCTGAGGAAGTTCTGCTTCTTTTAGTCTACTCCGCCATCTCAACAGGTGCTCAAAAAAGAATGTATCATTTGTAGCTGCTTTTCTAGGAGCAGGCCTTTTTTTTTTTTGTTTCGAAACAGAGTTTTTCTCTGTATAGCCCTGACTGTCCTGGAACTCACTCTGTAGACCAGGCTGACCTCGAACTCAGAAATCCACCCGCCTCTGCCTCACAAGTGCTGGGATTAAAGGCCTGCACCACCACCGTCGGGCTAAGACAGGATTACTTTTTCTAGCCCTGGCTGTTTTGGAACTCACTGAGTAGACTAGGTTGGCCTTGAACTCAGAGATTTACTCCTGAATGCTGGGATTAAAGTCATGGGCCACCATGCCTGGCTTATGGTTTACATTTTAAATATTACATTTTTAGAGTAGTTTTAGGTTCACAGCAAAATTAACTGAAACGTAGGTAGTTCCCAACCAATCCCTGAATCATTGAAGTTCATATTCCTATTTTTGCTTTATTTTTCGTTGGTCTCTAAATATTTACTCATGTACTTACTCCTTTAAAATAGTTACATTTATTTCTTGTGTGTGTGCGCGAGCGCGCTCGCGTCACAGCATATGTTTGGAGGTCAGAGGATATCTATATCTTATGGAAGTTTGCTCTCTTTTCCTACTTTGTGGGTTCTAGCAATTGAACTCAGATGGCCAGGCTTGGCAACAAAGGCACTTACCCACAGAGCCAATTTTCACTAGCATTTTATTTGACTTTTAAATTTAATTATTGAAGACAGTCTAGTCATGCAGCCCTATGCTAGCTCTGACTTTAGGCTCTCTTATGTTCTTTTTTATGTTTTTATTTTTTTGTTTTTTTTTTTAAAGATTTATTATTATATCTAAGTACACTGTAGCTGTCTTTAGACGCACCCAAGAGGGCGTCAGATAGAACTTAAGACTTTTGGAAGAGCAGTCAGTGCTCTTAACCACTGAGCCATCTCTCCAGCCCCTCTTATGTTCGTATCACAATGATGGGATTACAGTTCAGATTCATCATGACCACCTTCCTGTATATTCCTTTTTCCTAAAAAATGTGAGACAGTCTCATGCTGCCCAGGCTGGCCTCCAACTAATTTCTGTATCCAGGGATGAATTTCAACTTGATCCTTCTGTTTCTGTTTCCACCTTCCAAGTGCTAGGATCACAGGTGTGTACTGCTGCTGTTTACTACTTTTTTGTGTATGTTTGTCTTGGTTGGGTCTTGTTTTGTTTATTTTTGTCATTTTAACACAGACTAGAGTTATCTAGAAAGAGAAACCTAATTTGAGAAAATGTCTCCATCAGATTGTGTGTAGCTTGCTTTCCTATGTCAATCATGATTGATGTGGGAGGACCTAGCCCACTGGGGATGATTCCACCTCTGGGCTGGTAGTCTTGATATAGGAAAGCAGGCTGAGCAAGCCAGTAGGCCCTTCTGTGGTCTCTGTTTCAGCTTCTGCTTCCAGGCTCCCACCTTGAGATCCTGCCCTACTTCCTTGATGGTGGACTGTAAGCTGTAAGACAGTATTAACCCTTTCATGGCCAACTTGCTTTTCATCATGTGCTTATCATAGCCATAGAAACCTGCAGCTGCAAGTGTAAGTGTCTTCTGTCACTCCAAATTTCCTCTCTCCCTCCCTCCCTCCCTCCCTCCCTCCCTCCTACTCTTTCCCTCCCCTTTTTTTCTTTGTCTTTTTCTTTCTTCCCCTCCTCTCACCTTCTCTTGACATGCTTTCTTTCTGGACCTGGGGTTCACCAAACAGAAAGATTGTCTGGTTACCCAAGCACACTCTTCTTACCTTTGTGGCTACAGGTGTGGACTGCATGCCCCTCATTTTTAATTTTTTTTTTAAGTCTGTCTTTATGTAAATCAAGCTGGCCTTGAACTCAAAGAGATCCTCCTGCCTTGGTGTATTTCACCTCACAGCCTTTTTTCTCTTTAATTTAAGATTTATTTTTGTTTATGTCTATGTGTGTCTGTCTGAGAGTATGCCACGTGTATGTGAACACTGCCCCCATCCCCACCCATGCCAGAGGCCGGAAGAGAGAGTTGGAGCCTTTGCAGCTGGAGTTAAAGGTTGTTAGGAGCTGCCTGACAAGGATGCTGGAAACCAACCTTGTATCCTCTGGAAGAACAGCAAGCATCAGGTTCTCTTAAGTCCTCTCTCACCTCCCACCACCCTGTTGTTTTTGTTTTCAATATGAATGTTGAGGATCTGAGTTGGAATTTTCATGCTTATACAGCAGTTGCTTTACTCATTGAGCCATCTTTCAACTGTTTCCATTCTGTTTCTTTGGGTTGGGTTGTCTTGTCTTGGCCTGGCCTGGCCTGGCCTGCCTGCCTTCCTTCCTCCTTTTTTTGTTTTGTTTTGTTTTGAAACAGGGTTTCTCTGTATAGCCCTGGCCATCCTGGAACTCACTCTGTAGACTTTGGCTTTGAACTGAGAGATGCACCACCACCCAGCTTTGGTTCTATTTTTTAACATGGTAAATCCTGAACACTATACACTTAAATATTGTTTATACTTTCTTTAAATCTAAGTGGAGTTTATCACCTGAGCTTAAAAATGACATTTATTTATTGTCCTTGTAAGTGTGTGAATGCACATGTGCCATGGTGCACATGTGGAAGTCAAGAGGACAACTTGAAGGATTGAACTCAGATGCTCAGGCCTGACAGCAAGTACTTTTACCTATGGAATCATCTTGCCACCCCCAAATTGGCCTCTTAATATTATTAGTTTTTGCTTTGGTGGCCAAAGTGAGCCTTTTAAATGGATATTAAAGGACTTTTCATTATAAAAGTTGATATATATTTGATTTTTCAAGACAGGGTTTCTCTGTTTAGCCCTGACTGTTTTGGAATTCACTCTATAGACCAGGCTGGTCTTGAACTCAGATCTGCCTACCTCTGCCTCCCAAGTTCTGTGATTATCACCACTACCAAGCTAAGATTTTAAAATTTTTATTTATGTGTATGAGTGTTTAGCCTGGATGTAAATATGTGTACCATAGGTGTGCCTAGTGCCCACAGAAGCCAGAAGAGGGCATCAAATCTCCTGGACTGGAGTTACTGATGGTTTGAGTGACCATATGTGCACTGGGAACCAAACCCAGGTCACCAAGTGTACCTAACTGATGACGTACATCTCTAGTCCTCCAAAAAGGTTTTAAAATACTATTTATAAGTATCATGCTTTAAAGTAGATGGATTGTTGTCAAGTTTTTGAGTTCTTAAGTAGCACCTGGTGCTGTCTTTTTGCATGTGTTAATGTGTGATCAATGTGTATCATTGATCTTGTGTGACATGCTTGATTGCATATGCCCTTCAGAGGCCAAAAATACTGGAACTGGAGTCACAGGTGATTGTGAACAACATGAGTTTGGCAACTTTCGACCTTTACCACATCAGTACATGCTTTTAGCCATTATCCATCTCTTCATCTCTTTTACTTTGCTTTAGGCTTTTATTTTATATGTATCAGTTTTTTATCTGCATGTATGTATATGCACCATGTGCATGCAGTGCATATGGTCAGAAGAGGACATTGTATCCCTGGGACTGGAGTTCAAGGCAGTTGTGAGCTGTTATGTGGGTGCTGCTGGGTATTGAACCTGGGTCCTCAGGTGTCTTTAACCACTGAACTACCTTAGCTCTCCAGTCCCTCCACCTTCATTTTAAGTAAGCTTCTGGCTGATCTTGATACAAAGAAAATAATTGTGAACTCTAGAAATATAATTTATAATTTTATATGTTTTTTAGATATAACTTTAGATCTTTGTTAATTGTCATTTTACTTTTCTAAATGATGCTGTCTAAAATACATTATTATTACTATCATTAATTTTTTTTGGTTTTTGGTTTTTTGTTTTTTGAGACAGGGTATCTCTGTATAGCCCTGGCTGTCCTGGAACTCATTCTGTAGACCAGGCTGGCTTCAAACTCAGAAATCTGCCTGCCTCTTGCCTCCAAAGTGCTGGGATTAAAGGTGTGTGTAACTACTGCACAGGTCATTAACTTTATTATTAATTTTTTTAATGATTATGTAGCCCAGGGTCATCTGGAACTCACAGTTATTAATTTTACTATTTTACTGGTGATTTAAAAAATATAATGTAGCCTTTAATCCCAGCACTTGGGAGGCAGAGGCAGGTGGATTTCTTGTTTTTGTTTTTGTTTTTTTTTAAAGATTTATTTGTTATTATAAATAAGTACACTATAGCTGTCTTCACACACACCAGAAGGTGGCGTCAGATCACATTAAGGGTGGTTGTAAGCCACCATGTGGATACTGGGATTTGAACTCAGGATCTTTGGAAGAGCAGTTGGTGCTCTTACCTGCTGAGCCATTTCACCAGCCCAGGATTTCTGAGTTCCAGGCCAGCTTGGTCTACAGGTATGAGTCACCACATCCCCAACTTGTACACAGGCACTAGGAATCTGAATGTAGGTCCTCATGCCTGTGCAGTAAGCACTTTGCCATCTTTCTAGATCCTGTCCCTCTTCCGTTCCTCAACCCCCCACTTTTTTTCTTTTTTAAAAACTGATAGGCCCTGGAACATGCTGGCCTCTTACTCAGATCCCATAGCCTTTGCATTCTGAGTGCTGAGGCAAAAGGCATGCCTACCACTATACCTGGCATACCTACGAGCTTTTTTTGTTTGTTTCTTTACAATTTTACATATTTAATGTGTATAGGTGTCTTGTCTGCATGTATCTATACTTGATGTGTGTGCATGGTGCCTGTAGAGGATATGCCCTGGACTTCTAGATAGTTGTATGCTCCTTTGTGTTTGTAGGGGGTCAATCCCAGATTCTATGGAAGAGCAACAAGTGCTCTTTATCACTGAGTCATCTCTCCAGCCCCTATGAGCTTTTAGTACCACGTATTATACATTGGGTGTTGATTTTCTGTTTGCAGGTTGTTTCCCAGTGTAATAGTATCTGATCAAGTGCATTATTTTTTATTTTATAAGTGTGTTAAAATTAATAACAAGGGCTGGAGAGATGGCTCAGTGGTTAAGAGCACTGACTAGTCTTCCAGAAGTCCTGAGTTCAAATCCCAGCAACCACATGGTGGCTCACAACCATCTGTAATGAGATCCAATGCCCATTTCTGGTGTGTCTGAAGACAATGACAGTGTACACACATATAAAAATAAATAAATCAATACAATTTTTTTAAAGATTTATTTTATTTATTTTATGTGTATGAGTACACTGCAGCTATACAGATGGCCATGAGCCATCATGTGTATGGCTGCTGTTGAACTCAGGACCTCTGCTTGCCCCGCTCGCTCCGCCCCAATTTACTGCAGCTGTCTTCAGACGCACCAGAAGAGGGAGTCAGATCTCATTACAGATGGTTGTGAGTCACCATGTGGTTGCTGGGATCCGAACTCAGAACCTTCAGAAGAGTAGTCAGTGCTCTCACCTGCTGAGCTATCTCGCCAGCCCCAAATCAATAAATATTTAAAAAAATTAAAAACAAAATACCTCACTTGACTCTATACCACTTAGGATTTGAGAAACACGTCTAGACCATCTAATTTCCAGGTTCTAATTTCCTCTTGCTCTTCTTTCATAGCTAACTGGTTTTCTTACTTGGGATCATTTAACTGAACTTTCACTGTGAAATCCTTCTCAGCTGCTTCATCTTCATCTGCCTGAGGAGCTCAAAGTGGTTGGGTGACAATCTCAATTACAGAGTGTAGAACTAATGCTGTATTCTAAGGTTATTGGATACATTCTTCTCTTGAAAACCCAAGCCATAAATTAGCTGACCAAATGTTAAGTTGGAAGCAAAAAAATTGACTATGGGCGGGGCAGTGGTGGCGCACGCCTTTAATCCCAGCGCTTGGGAGGCAGAGGCAGGCGGATTTCTGAGTTTGAGGCCAGCCAGGGCTACATAGAGAAACCTTGTCTCAAAAAACCAAAAAAAAAAAAAAAAAAAAAAAAA
>JADRCD010213456.1:0-13709 GCA_019843815.1 Montemys delectorum
CTCTCTCTCTCTCTCTCTCTCTCTCTCTCTCTCTCTCTCTCTCTCTCGCTCTCTCTCTCATATTTCCTTTATTGAGTATACCAGTACCTCCCAGCTTCCAAGGATCATGTCACATGTCAGTGCCAGGGATAATGGTTAATGAGAGCAAGCCAACAAGCCAAACCAAGACCTGTGAAAAGTCTGAGGGTTGAGGATGAAGATGTTGTGGGAATGAGGTTGGACTGTTCTGAAAAACATTGTAAAACATATCAAATTAGGAGGGAGCCACAGAAGCTGGGACATTATGTGTCAGCTTAGAAGAATTCTGGTCTCATGTTGTTTCTTAACAGTCTTTAAGATCCACCTTCATTTAATGAACATGAAACTGGGAAATTGTAGCTGCTGCATTATGGGATGGAATGGCATATATAAAGAAGGCCAGTCAGACCTCCACTTGGTAACACAGGCTCAGGAAGGTTTAGGTGGGTTCTACATCAAAATTCTCACAAGAAAACGTGACTATGTGTGTTTGAAATTATAAAAAATATTTAACATTTATGCACACCATTTTTATAATCCCTTGTTTTAATTAAATGCCAATGATCTGAGCAACCCCCCAGTCCTCTGATAAATGGGTCTTTCTGTACACAGTTGGGCATTTGTTAAGAGCCTGGGACAGATACAGAAGTTGCTAGAGATCTTGATGAAGATACAAAGAAGGGCCATGGTTACTACATATGGATTCCACAAGTGGGAAGAAATATGGTAATTTTAATATATTATACTCAAATATTTTTATTATTAAAAGCACTCTAGTGTAACGAACTTACAAATCAAAGCATTATACAGCAAGATTCAGGTTGCCGCTCACTCAAATACATTTTAAGAAGGAAGTATGTACATAAAATATGTCCATGAAGGTTTGGGGGAAGAAATGAGCTTAGAAACACTGCTGGATATCTGATACATAATTTACTGTATAGAGAGTAACATAATTAATGATCTAGCTTCCAGCTTGAAAAGAGGCACTTCCTGATTAGGAATAATAATGTCCCTTTGTTCCTCTGCACACATGTATAAGTGTCCCATAGAAATACATTGCCTTTTTCTTATGGAGAGAGAAAGAGAGGTTCCCTCACAGGCAAAGAAGGTACAGGAAGTGGGAATCCCTCTGACTAGGCACAGGGCTGAAGAAAAGGCCTCTTTACAGCACTGGATACAGGCCACCACATGGAGATTAACAGTGACAACGAAGAAAGCTGTCAAACTTAGAAGACTTTGGACATATTTGTAACACCTAATGAGAAAAAGAAATACATTTTAAAGTGAGATAAGAAAATCTAGTGTCTTAAGAATGTACCAGGTCTCTGGTACATTCTACAAGGTCCCCCTACCTCTCACCCTCCAAGGGTTGCGTATTTCCATTCATTCTGCTTGCCCTTGGGGCTTCACTCCTGATTCCATCCCCCAATTCCAAATTATGTTCCCCTTTTCCCCTGCCCCATCCTACCCAGTTTCCTCCCTCCCTCTGCCCTCTGCTTTCTTCTCCCTTCCAAGTGGGATTGAAGCACCCTCACTTGCGTCCTTCAGCTTGGTAATCTTCTTGAGTTCTGTGGACTGTATGCTGGATATTCTGTAATTTTTTGGCTAATATCCACTTATTAGTGTGTATATACTATGCATGTCCTTTTGGGTCTGAGATCCCTTACTCAGGCTGATATTTTCTAGTTCCATCCATTGGCCTATAAAACTCATGATGTCCCCGTTCGTAATAGCTGAATAGTATTCCATTGTGTAAATGAACCACAGTTTCTGTTTCCATTGTTCTATTGTGTGACATCCGGGTAATTTCCATCTTCTGGCTATCACAAATAAGGCCACTATGAACATAGTGGAACATGTGCCCTTGTGGCACGGTAGGGCATCTTTTGAGTATATGCCCAGGAGTGGTATAGCTGGGTCTTCAGATAGATCTATTTCCAATTTTTTGAGGAACCTCCAGATTGATTTCCAGAGTGGTTGTACCAGTTTGTCATCCCACCAGCAATGGAGGAGTGGTGTTCTTTCTCCACATTCTTGCCAACATGTGCTGTCACCTAAGGTTTTGATCTTAGCCATTCTATAAGTGGAATCTCAGGATCATTTCGATTTGCATTCCCCTGATGACTAAGGACTTTGAACATTTCTTTAAGTGCTTCTTGGGCATTCAAGATTCTCCTGTTGTGAATTCTCTGTTTAGTTCTATACCCCTCTTTTAATTGGGTTGTTTGGTTTATTGGAGGTTAGCTTCTTGAGTTCTTTATATATTTTGGATATTAGCCCTTTATCAAATGTGGGATTAGCAACCCCCAATCTGTAGGTTGCTGATTTGTCCTATTGACTAGGTACTTTGTCTTACAGAAGCTTTTCAGTTTCATGAGGTCCCACTTATCAATTCTTGCTCTTAGAGCCTGAGTCATTGGAGTTCTGTTAGGAAATTTCCCCCAGGCCCTTGAGTTTGGGCTCTTTACCACTTTCTCTTCTATTAGATAGAGCATATCTGATTTTATATTGAGATTTTTGATCCACTTGGACTTGAGCTTTGTGCAAGGTGGCAAATATGGATCTATTTTCATTTTTCTACATACAGACAGCCAGTTAAATCAGCACCATTTATTTAAGATGCTTTCTTTTTCCATTGTATATTTTTGGCTTCTTTTCAAAGATCAAGTGTCCATAAGTGTGTGGTTTTATTTCTGGGTCTTCAATTCTATTCTATTGATCAACATGTCTGTCTGGTCTCAATGAGAGAAGATGCACCTAACCTTTGAGAAACTTGAGGCCGCAGGGAATGGGGAGGTTTGACAGGGTATGGGGGTATGGGGACATCCTCTTATAGATGGGGGAGGAAGAATGGGATGAGGAACTGATGGAAGGCAGAATAGGAGGGGATAATGACTAGACTGTAAAGAAAGATCAAAGAAAATAAAAGAATCATTTAAGAAAGATGGGAAATCAGAGAAAAGAAAGTCCAAGTAGAAAAGATCTATTGAGTATTAAGAAAGAAAGAGAAAAACCAGTTTTCAAAGCAGCATAGGCCATATCAGGTACATAAGTCAGTTGACAAATAGAATACTGACTTCTAGCAATGACATGGGGTAGGAGAGTAAGGAAGGAGGCTGGATTTGATGCACGCTGCATATGGAAATGTCACACCAAACCCTGCTAATGTGCTAATAATTTTAAGTCAAGTTTTAAAGATCAGTATCTAAGATGTTCAGATTCCAAAGCAAACCAGGCACACTGAGTGTTGGTAAAATCCATTCTTCTGGCCTGGAGGATTGCTACCTTCAGTCTATGAGAGAGAAGCCTGAAGAAGTTCTCAATACACCATGTTTCCCTCTCTCCTTTCTCTTTACCGCTGGCTGTTCAGAATGACCCCTAAGGAAATAGCTCAGAGAGCAAGATCTAGGTACCCCAGCCAGTCTGCAGTAGCGTCGGGACAGGACTTCATGTTGCATGAAGAGTCTAAGGATAGATGCTCATCCCTGCAGTGCACGTCAATAAATCCAGCAGAAGGAGCAAGAGGGATTTTGTAAGTGATTTCATTCAAGCAGGCTTATTACCAAGGGCTGAACAAGGTCCACATAAAGAAGAGCTGTATGCAGAGACAATGCCAAGCTCAAGAGCCCAGCAATGAACACATACTCTCTGCTCATGGGAGCCACACAGGATGAGAAGACCAAGAAAGAAACAAAACCAGGCTAGACAGGCTAGACTTGGCTCCTTTGGAGTTGTAGGGAGACTGAGTTGGAAGAACCTACTTTTTGCTAACTCATACAATTTTAAAATGCCTTTTTATAGTAAAAATCTTTTCTTTAATTTGTATGTCTGTACAGGCATGAGACAAGCTTCTGACCTAGAGTGAACCCAGATCAAGGGAAATAGAGCTTTAGAATTGAAAGGAGTACAGAGTTATATGACAGCGGACTGCTTATTGTAATTTGTAGTGTCAAGCTGTTCTTGAAACAGTAAATGATGGACTATTTATAAAAGTTACAGAACCTGCCAGAGGCATCTTCCAAAATTCATGATAAAATGAGTTGGTGAAATGTTCTGAGCAAACAGTGAGAAAATGATGAAAGATGCTTTGCTTCCGCCCCGTTGGGGCTCATGGCTCAATAAGGAAAGAAGGAAAGAAAAGGGAAGTTGAAAGAAAGAGAAAAGGAGGAACAGGAGTATCTCCTAATAGACACAAACCTCGTCATACCAGGTTGATTCCTCTGAATTCTGTTTCTGATGTGTGTGGTCTCTTTATCAATGGGGACTTAAGCTTTGAATGCTGGGAAGCAGCCAAGGGCAATGGCCTATGTTGTTTAGGGACTCTTTGGACTCTCCCAACCAACTATTCCAAAGGAACTTTTTCCTGACCAGTACTGGCAGTTTTGTTAGGCAATCTATGGCTCTTGAGGGAACATTAACATCCCCAACTGGTGTAACTTCATTAAAAATTTAAAGCACACACACACACACACACACACACACACACACACACACACACACAATGTGTAATTGAAAGTAAAATAATATGATTAACTTTAGCTTTTTCAAACATTCTTGGTGTTATTTATCTGCCACCACTCTCCCTCTGTATTTACCTCTATCCCTTCCCCATACTCCTTCTCTATAAATCTAACCAACTGTCCATAGATGGTGATGTCATGGAACCTACAGGACAACTATATTGGTTAGGCTTTTGTTGCTGTGAAGAGACACCATGACCACAGCAACTCTTCTGAAGAAAAATATTTAATTGGTGCCAGCTTACAGTTCTAGTCCATTGTCATCATGTCAGGGAGCAAGGCAGTTTGCAAGCAGACATGGTGCTGGAGAAGGAGCTGAGAGTTCTACGTCTTGATCTACAAGCAGCTATGCAACACCAGGTGCGGCTTAAACATAGAATATCTCCAAGTCTACCCCACGTAGTGTCACACTTCTTCCAGCAAGACCACACCTACTCCAACAAGGCCATACCTCCTAATAGTGCCATTCCCTAAGGGCTAAGCATGCAAACACATGAGTCTCTATGGACCATACCTTTTCAAACATCTACATTCTATTACCTGAAACTCCTAGGCTTGTAGCCATAACACAATGCAAATTGCATTTAGTCCTACTTGAAAGTGCCTATAGTCTATCACTGCCTCAAAAATGTTTAAAAGTTCAAAGTCTCTTCTGAGATTCATACAGTCTCTTAACTGTAATTCCCTGTAAAATCAAAATAAAAAATCGGATCGCATACTTCCAACCCATGGCACAAGATATACATTACTATTTCAAAAGGGAGCATAGTGAAGAAATAATGAACCAAAGCAAGACCAAAAACCAGCTGAGAAAACTCCAAACTCTTATCTCATGTTGATGTCAGGATGCTCTTCAGATCCTGAACTCCTTTTAGTTTTATTGACTGCAACACACGCCTTTCTCTCGGGCGGTTCCACTCCCTCTTAGGATCTTTCCTCCAAAGGTAACCCACAGCTGACATTTCTAACATCTTGAGGTATTGAAGGTAATACAGGCTTAATCTTCACAGATTCACCCAATGGCCTTTCTAGGTCTCCATGCAGCCTCCCCTCCACCTGATACACACCTGGCCTCAGCATCTTTCCTTAGAAACAGAGATTTTTCATAACCCCTTTCTTCTATTCTTGACTCTAAAGTCAGAACCACATAGCTGAAGTTGCCAAGTTCTACTGCTTACTGGGGCTGCAACATGGCCCCTTGTTCAACTACATCTTCACCAGCTTTCTGTGTTTTATGGTTTCCTTCACTGTCTAAGTAGGGCTGTCCTGGAACTTGCTCTGCAAACCAGGCAGACCTTAAACTCAGAGATTTACATGCCTCTGTTTCCTGAGTGCTGGCTGGGATTAAAGGTATATATCTCATGCCTGAATCTAAGATGTTCTTTAACTCACAAGATGTTCTCTAATTCACAAGATGGAAGTCTAGCAGGGTGGGATTTTCCCCTGAGGTCACCACGCCGTTTATTCCATTTCTTAATCTGTTATCTCCTTGAACACAGGATTTAACTCCATTCTACTTTTTGGTGCCCCCTTTATCCTCTTTTTCCCCTTTCTGGACATTTTGTATTTTTCTATGATCAGCTTGCTCCTTTTCATCGAAACGCTCTTCATAGTAGTACCCACACAGTACAGTCTATGCTAGGCTGTTTTGAGATTTCATTTGCCAATGCAAATAATCTAAATATTTTCACTTTAGCCACTTTGACTCATTGGACAAGGAAAGAAAGCATCACATTCTTCACCAAAATATCACAAGATCTCCAGGCAATATACTAAAATTCTTCTCCTCTGAATCCTCTTGAACCAGACCTCCACAGTTCAAATCAGTCTCAGCATCACTGTCTTCCATGCTTCTACTAGTTGGCCCACTAAGCAGTGCTGAAATCATTCCACTTCTTTCTTAACCCAATGTTCCCAAATTCACATTCCTCCAAACAAAAGAATAATCAGGCCTATCATAGCAATGCCCCATTTCCTGGTACCAATTTCTGCCTAACTTAGTTTCATTGCTATGAAGAGACACCATGACAACAGCACCTCTTATAAAGAAAAACATTTAATTGATGCTGATTTACACTTTCAGAGGTTTAGTCTATTATCATCATGGCAGAGAGCATGGCAGCTTACAGGCAGTCATGGTGCTAGAGAAGGAGCTGACAGTTCTACATAAGCAGCTATGCTACACCATGTATATAGCTTGAGAATATAAGACCTTCAACCTCTACCCCCACAGAGACACAGCTCCTCCATCAAGACCATACCTACTTCAACAAGGCCATAACTCTTAATAATGTCACTCCCAATGGCCAAGAATTCAAATACATGAGTCTATGGGGTCCATATGAATTCAAACCACAACAACCTACTATGGCCACTTTTCCTGAACCAGACTAATTTCTCACTGCATTCCAAATACAGGCTCTCACATCACCATCAATGAAGCTTCTTTTGGCACTAGATAGACACCATTAATAAAAAGCTAAAACTGGTCAAGCACAACAATAAACTATGCCCAGCCCCACTGGCTACACCTATAACTCAGCCTCTGCATATAAGGCTTAGGAAACATTGCAGGTGAGGAAATAGAATGATTGTAAAAAACAGATGATCAGATGTCTGTTGCAGGATTGTGTCTTCTATGCAGGACAAGGATGCTGCATTCATAAAATCTCAAAAACATGGTATCATAAACAAGAGCTGAACAATGACAACACCAGTGGAAATCCCAGAAGACTACATCCCTAGATGAAGAGCTACAGGCAATTAATGACTGTTAAGCAAATAACAATCAGTCTTCCCAGGAATGAGCCCCTAATTATTTATCTAATACCAAGAGTTCATCCCTAAAATAAATAGACATATAAGCAACACTAAATGGACTTTGTTGAAGATCTGAGCTGGCTGCCTGATAGGGCTGGTTAGTTCAGTCTAGTCTCTGGATCTTCTGTGCAATATTGCCTGACTCTTCTGCATTATAGTGTTGTTCTTTAGTGATCTACCCTTTTCTGATTGGCTCTCTGTTTACTTACCTGGAAAGTAACTGATTAGAGAGCTGTTTAAGGGAATTATTGTTTATCCTAACTTAGACATGGCATGTGGCACTGGATTACTGTGTTTGTTACTCATTGTTGTGACCAAATGTCCAGCAAGAAGCAACTGAAGAACAGGATTATTTTTGTTTCATGGCTTGAAGGTAGAGTCCAGCATGATGGAGAGGACATGATGCCAGGGGATCCACTGCAGCAGGAATATGCAGCCAGAATCTCCCTTCACATCTGGGGGGAAAGGAAGCAGAGAGAGACAGGTAGAGGTGTTCAGATGTCTTTCTTGTTTTCCCATTTGTATTCAATCTCAAATCCTGACCTGTGCAATGGTGTCGCCTACCATTGGAACAGGGCATCCTTCCTCAATTAATGTACTCTGAAACACTGTGGTGGGCACATCCAAAGTATGCCTCATTAATGCCCTAGGATGCTGAGCAAATTCATCATCACTAAGACCAGTAAGAATTTGTTGACACAGTTTGAGAAATCATTTCCTTTAAAAGAAGATACAAGTCGTGTACAAATGCAACTTATTGATTAAAACATAAAATAACAGCAATGGATTTAATGTCCCTTCACCATTGCCTCTACTCCTGACTCTCATCACTCTGCTCCTAAGAGGAAGACATGGGATGGGAACTTTGGTGGGCATCTCCATGATCCTGTCTTGAACCTTTTGATGTCATATAGTGTGACCAGCTATGCTATCACATCCAAGTCCTGCAAGTCATTTGGTCTAACAGTGGATGAGTGGACACGCTTTCTAGCTAGGGCAATCCAGAGTTCACTTCTAAGATGGATGTATCAAGTTTGACAACAAGAAGTCTCCATTTCTGTTCTAATGCTAAGCTGAGCCTGTATAAACCTGCAGCTTCAGCAGTCACATGATCTTCTTTAGTGACAGAGGAATAACATACATACAAGAAAGAAGATTGGAGGTGTAGAGAGTAGAGAATTTCATTGACACTAGTTAATTCCTGGTTCTTGCTTCCCAGAATTCAAGATCACCAAGGTACAGAGAAATGAATACATATCATTGAAAGTTAGGGTCCAGAGTAATAAGACTATAGAACTTTTCCTTAACTTTGAAATTATAGAAATATAAATACACAAAATAAATTTATAAGTGCATATATGCAATTCTTTGATTTTTTTAAAAAATGTAACAATATAGCTTGGGGATCTTTCTGTTACCAAATATGCAAATCTACTTCATTCTTTTTTAATAGACTGTTTCACACTATATGTGATAGTTAATTTTGCATGCCAAGTTGACATCTCGATGTTAAGCCAAATATTACTTCCTGTCTGTGAGGGTATTTATAAATGCAATGAGTATTTGGAGCAGAAAAGCTTGGTTTCCTTATAAATTAGATTCAATCAACTGGTTGAAAGTCTGAATACAGAGGCTAAATAAAATAGTTTTTTCTATTTCACTGACTTCATGCTGAGACTTTATTTTTTATTTTTATTTTGTTTTTGTTGTTGTTGGTGGTGGTGGTGGTGGTGGTGTGTGTGTGTGTGTGTGTGTGTGTGTGTGTGTGTCTTCAGATTTTTAATGAATAGTTAGGTTTAAAGCTACATCTTCTGAAACTACATAGTTTTCAGGCTTTTAAGACTAAAACTACTGCCTTTTGGGTCTCTAGCTTTCTGATGTCCACCCTTTGTTTGTTTGCTTATTTGTTTGTTTTGTTTTGTTTTCAATGAACAGTAGCTAACACAGATTCACGGCAGACAAGAGTACTAAGAATAAATTATTTGTTGCATGTTCAGCTCTGAGTAGCACAAGGAATGTCACAGAAGAAGGGAACAAAGAAGATGTGAAAGCTGTGTGGTTGAGAGGAGAGCCATAAAATGCTGGGTTTGGGCTATGGCCTGCATTATGCCTATGAATTAACAGCAGTGTGGTTTCCTGCTCAGGGCATGGACAGGACAGATAACAGTACCCAGTCATGGATAGTAGAAGGGCTCTCAGGGCCTGGCTCACCTTGGTCTTTGGGGAGCTGGTTGCTGCAGAGGGGGAGTCATTTTCAGTGGTGTAGGGAACTTGCCTATATCCCAGTACATAGCTCCACACTCGTGCCCAAGTAGGTTGTTTAAACTCAGTGGTTTACAAAGCAAAAACAAAACAAAAAGACACAATAAAGGGAGGGGAACTTGCTTAGAGAAAGGACAGTTGATGGGATAAGAGGATTGTGAGGCATGGTAGGGTGATGGGTGTGACCAGAATGTATTTATTATACACATGTATGAGGTTGTCAAAGAACAGATTTTTAAAAAGAAGTAAAATACAGTGACCAAACTATAAAACAAGGATGGTTTTGTGGGTATGAGTGCTTATTATGTAAGCATGAAAACCTGAGCTCAGGTCCCTCACACTCAACTAAAAACTATGGGGAGTCACATGTGCCTGTAGCCCCAGATTACAGAGTGAAACCAGATGGGTACCAGAGGCTTTCTGATCAGTCAGCCTACCCAATAGAGCAAGTTCCAGTTTCAGTGAGAGATGCTTTGTGAAGAGATCAAGACAAAAATGATGGCGCAGGAAACCCTACATCTTCCTTGGACTCCAAGTACATGCAGAACACCAATATGTGTGTGTGCACATGGGTGCACACACACACACACACACACACACACACACATACAATTTTTAAATTGCAAAGCAAAAAAGCAAAAACAGCTTAAAGGGGAAAAAAAGAGGCCAACTTGCATACAAATGCACAAACATTAGAATAGCATCAGATTTGCAACTTCATCAGCAATCCCCAGCCAGAAAAGCATAAAACAATATTTGGATCCATGAAAGAAAACAACTGCTAACCCAGTGTACTGGCTAGTTTTGTGTGTCAACTTGACACAGGTTGGAATTATCACAGAGAAGGGAGTTTCAGTTGGGGAAGTGCCTCCATGAGATCCAGCTGTGGGGCATTTTCTCAATTAGTGATCAAGGGGGGTAGGCCCCTTGTGGGTGGTGCCATCTCTGGGCTGGAAGTCTTGGGTTCTATAAGAGAGCAGGCTGAGCAAGCCAGGAGGAAGCAAGCCAGTAAGGAACATCTCTCCATGGCCTCTGCATCAGCTCCTGCTTCTTGACCTGCTGGAGTTCCAGTCCTGACTTCCTCTGGTGATCAACAGCAATGTGGAAGTAAGCTGAATAAACCCTTTCCTCCCCAACTTGCTTCTTGGTCATGATGTTTGTGCAGGAATAGAAAGCCTGACTAAGACACCCAGAGTACTGTACACATCAAAATTTCTTTTAAAATTGGTGAAAATTTTTATAAAATTTATAATTTTATATAATTTTATAAAATTAAAATTTTATTTATAAAATTTTATAAAATTTATTGTCTTAAAATAGGAACATTTTAAGACAAACCCAAACCAAGGCAATCTTTAACCACCAGGTGGAATCTACATCCACTTCAGAAGGAGACAGACAGCAACAATAATGACATCAAGAGAAAGAATAAATTTTATGAGTGGAATAGAGGAACAAAAGGCAGGAGGGAATCTACTGTAGCCAGCACAATAAAGCAGAAAACCCCTGACACTAACAGGGGAGAAGGAAGAAAATAAACAATTGAAACCAACTGGACAGATGAGATGACAGGAATCTGTACACATAATAATCTTAAATGTAAATGGCCTTAACTCACTAATAAAGAGAAATAAATAAGCTGACTAGATTTTTTAAAAGGTTAGACCCAGCTATCTGTTGACTCTAAGGAACACATTTCACTAGCAAAGACAGCCATGGACTAAGTATCAAAGGAAGGAAGTCAGTCTAATAAGTGAATAAAAGGCAAAACCAAACTGATTTAGCTATGTTAGTATTTGATAAAGTATACTTTAAAAAAATTAGAAGAGGTTTTTTTTAAGTCCATTTTATATTAATAAAGAGAACAATTCATCAGGAAGGCATGGTAATTATAAATATATGTGCCAAACATTGGGACTCTGAATGCCATAGAACAAACACTAATGAACTGGTAAGATCAGATGAATCATGATACAATATTACTTGGTGATTTCAATATCCTGCTTGCATATCTAAATAGGCCAGCCAAACTAAACCTCAAAGAAATCTCAGAGTTAAACTGTGCCACAGACCAAATAACAAATACCTAGGAAATATTCCACTCAACAGAAATAGAATGTGCATTTCTCTCAGTAGCCTGTGAAACCTTCTCTAAAACAGACCATATTCTAAGCCACAAGTCAAGTCTTACTAAATATAAGAGTATTAAAGCAATATCCTCTATCACATCAGATTATTAGACACCAATAGTATGAACAAAACTAAAGTATTTGGAGTGTGAAAAATGCATTCTGTAATGATCAGTGTGTTGTTGAAGAAACCAAGGAACACATTCCGAAGTTTCTAGAGTCAAATGAAAATGAATACATGGCTGACCAAAACCTGTGGGGTACAGCTGAGGCAATTGTAAGAAGAAAATTCATAGTCATTAGTATTTATGTTTCAAAATTAGGAAGATCTTGATGTGTCTAACAATGCACATCAAAGCCCTAGAAAAAGTTAAACCCAAAAGCAGTGGTCGGCAAGAATAAATGAAGATCTGGGTAGAAACTGATGAAATGAAGATAATAAAATAATAGATGAATTAAGGAAAAGTTGGATTTTAAAAATAGAATTGACAAAGTCTTAACCAAACTAACCAACACATAGAAAATATCCAAATTAATAATATTAAAGGTAAAGCAGAGAAATTACTACAGAATTCAATGAAAAACAGAGAATCATTGGGTAATAATCAGAAAACTTATGCTGTCTCCCCTAAAGCCCTGAAAAAATCTAGAAGAATAGATAAATTCCTAATATATATGAGCCACCAAAATCAAAGCCAGAAGAGACAGCATAAACCTAAACAGAACCATAGCAATCAATGAAAATTGGAGCCATAACAAAAATCCTTGCAACATATAGAAGTCCAGAGGAAGACACTGCTGAATTCTACAAAGCCTTTAAAGAAGGGCTAACATTAATGCCCCTCAAATGGAAGGATAAAGAACACTATCAAACTCGTCTTACAAAGCCAGCACTATCTAAATTCCAAAACTAGATAATAGCAAAAACAGATAGACACCAACTTCTGTGATGACCATTCATGCAAAGCTTCTCAACAAAATTCTTCCAAAATAAATTCAAGACCATACTATGAAACTCATACATAATGACCAAACTGATTTTATTCCAAGGATGCATTGTGGGGTCAACATACACAAGCCAACAAGTATAATTCATCACATAAATAGATACAAAAAGATGTTCTCAACTGGTGTTAAAAGCCTTCAATAAGATTTAACACCCTTTCACTAAAAACAAACAAACAAACAAAAAACAAAAACAAAAACAAAAAAACAAGGTAAGAGAGACAAGAAATAGAAGAAAAAACATCTCAGTGTAATACAAACTGTCTATAACAAACCAACAGCCATCTTTATACTTAGTTGAAAGAAACTGAGAACATTTCCTCTACAATCTAGAAGGATAAAAGGATGTTCATTCTCTCTGTTCTCATTCAATAGGGGTGCTTGAAGTGTTAGCTTGACCAGTAAGATAAGAGAAGAAAATAAAATGAATACAAATAGGAAAGGTAGACATCAAATCATCCCTATCTACAGATTATCTGATCTTATATATTTAAGAGACCCTAAAGACTCTGCCAGGAAACTGCTTTACTTAAATACTTTCGGCAAAGAACAAGGTATAAAATCAGTAGGTTTTTGCTATGTAACAATATTAAACTGGCTGAGATGTTGGGGCAGGAATATCCTATTCTCAATAATTTAAAAAAAAAATAAGTAGGAACAAACCTAACCTAGCATGGAAGATGTTCTCCATTGAAAGCTTGAAGACACTGAAAAAGGAAATCGAAAGACACTGTAAGATAGAGACCTCTTGCATGGCCATAAGTGGTCAGAATTAATATGGTGAAAATACCGAAATTACCAAAAGCCATCTACAAATTCAGTGCAATCCCTATCAAATCCCAATGACATTCTCCACAGAACGAAGAAGAAGAAGAAGAAGAAGAAGAAGAAGAAGAAGAAGAAGAAGAAGAAGAAGAAGAAGAAGAAGAAGAAGAAGAAGAAGAAGAAGAAG